>JAESUZ010002174.1:0-159747 GCA_017311185.1 Proteles cristata cristata
TCGGGCAACCAACATTTGGTCTGTTCCAAATCCTTTACATCACCTTGAAGGAGCGGTCGCTCTGCTTCCCTCCTTCCTCCCCGCCCTCTCCACACCAGGTAACCACTAATCTGTTTTCCATCTCTGTAGATTTGCCAATTCTGGATATTTCGTATAAGTAGAATCATAGAGTATTGTCCTTCGTGTCTGGCTTTTCCTGCTTAGCATAATGTTTCCGTGTTCACACCCATGTTGCAGCATGTATCAGTACTTCCTGTTCCTTTTTAGGACTGAGTAACACTCCATCGTGGGAATGTACCACGTTTTGTTGATCCGTTCACACATCGATGGAGACCTGGGTTGTTTCCAACTTTGCCTTACTGTGAACAGCACTGCTGTGAACATTCAGGTTAAAGTTTTTGTTTAAATACCTGATTTCAATATATAAATCCAGGAGTAAAAGTGTTGGGTCACTTGGGAATTCTATATTTAACCTACCGAGGACATACCAAACTGTTTTCCGCATCTTCTGTCTGTTTTTGCTGGCAGTAGCCATGAAAACAGAGGTCCAACTTCCATGAAACCTAGCCCTTCCTCACTTAAACCTTCAGAGTGAACCTGAACTATGATGTGAGAGCAAAGTCTCAACTTGGTACTTCCTGCCCCTTCATTTAAGAGAAATAGAAATGCATTTTAAAAAGAAGCTTTCATTGTATTCATCTGGTGTTCTGTGATTACGACTGCTAATCTTAAATACTCAAAATGGCGGGGCACCTGGGTGGCTCAATTGGTTAAGTGTCCAACTTTGGCTCAGGTCATGATCTCATGGTTCATGAGTTCGAGCCCTGGGTCTGGCTGGCTGCTGTCAGCTCTGAGCCTGGAGCCTGCTTCAGATACCGTGTCTCCATCTTTCTGCCGATCCCCTGCTCCGTTCCTGTTCTCTCTCTCTCTCAAAAACAAGTATTAAAAAATAAAAACTCAGAATGGCAATTACCTTTGGCTTTACTCAACATTTTACTATGTTCCTGGCACTAATATTTTATGCAGATCATCACAGTATTATTTAATTAATCTTATAAGGGACGCTGCCATGATTCTCTCTGTTTTTGTAATTAAAGTCGTAAGAGTCAAGAAAATGAAGCCAAACTGCTCTAGGGTATTGAAGTAACTATGTGCCATTCTGAAACACGAAATGCTAAGCAGTTTTACACAACATAATTCCATTAAAGTCACCCACTGAAGCAACAGTGAATCAAAAGTCCATTTGAAAGCTCTGAGTCTCAGGGTATTTTCTCACCCATTGAATCGGTAAAGTCTAAGCAGTAACTTTCATCTCAACTACAAAAATTAGTTTCAGCATAAATGAGGGCTCAGGAGTCCAGGCTTTGGGCCCTAAGGCCTATAAGGAAGTCTGGTTGAGCCTAAATTACACACAGCAGCAATTCTGATGACAAATCGTGGCGCCCTTTATCAGTTCCTTCAATTTGTTTTTTTTTTTAAGTTTTTTATTTATTTCTGGGAGAGAGAGAGAGCAAGCAAGCGTGAACAGGGGAGGGTCAGAGAGAGAGGGAGACACAGAATCTGAAACAGGCTCCAGGCTCTGAGCGGTCAGCACAGAGCTTGACGCAGAGCCCAAACCCACAAACCTTGAGATCATGACCTGAGCCGAAGTCAGACACTTAACCGACTGAGCCACCCAGGCGCCCCAGTTCCTTCAATTTGATATTCAACAGATAACATGTTCCACCTTCTCTGAATAGAAGCCAGGCACACCTGCTCACATCCTACACTCCCACAGGCTTCCCCCAAACCCTGCCTTCCCATCAGAGACACCCCAGTCTGCCATATTCTTGAACCAGGGTCTTGGCAGACAGTGCGTACAGGGAGGTAGAGATGGCTGGTAGAGTATATATCAGAGGAAGGAGACAAGGAAAGGCGCATCCACGCGGGGCCAGTACAAATGACTGACGGGAAAGATTTGGCTGCCAGCTTAACCAGAGTTGAAATCCATTTATGAAGCTCTTCAACCTCACTGGAGAACAAGGTCATTCTATGTGGCTATGTCGCCTGGGCACCTGGGCACCACCCACCTCCAGGGAGTACATTTCCAGACTTCGGGTATAAACGGTGTCCCTTGGAGTTGTACGGCATGGTGGGCTTGCCAGAGAAGCCAAAGAACTCCGGAGAAAAGGGGAAACACGAAGTCAGCCCCAGAGTACAAATATCATCTACCCCAGCCTGGGTCACAAGCCCATGTGCGATTGGGGGCAGTGTGGTTTCGTGGGAAAAGTAGGAGCTTTTGAATTATGCAGACGTGGATTAAAATTCCAGCCCCACAAATTCACTAACAGATGGGAACTATGGGAAATGACTTCTTGAAAGCTTTGTTCCTTATCTGTGAAGGTGGGATGAGACCATTTGCTTTGTTAGTCATGCCTCTGTCCAAATCCCTCTGAGGGCCTGCCATCCCTCCTGGGGTAGAACCCAGATGCCTCATGACATGATGTCCCCTTGTCTATCTCTCGGGCTTTGTCCCCTCTTTCCTCTGCACCTGCTATACTGCACTCCTTGCTTTTCCTCAAACGAGCCAGGTACGTGCCAGCTATAGGGTCTCTGCACTTGCCACTTCGTCTACCCTAGGAATGGTCTTCCCAGGACAGTTATGCAGTTCGGTCCTTCACCTCCCGTAGGGCATCTTCTCAAGTGTTACCTTTGTGAGGCCTCCTCTGACCATTCTTTTTAAAAGTGTGGCACCTGAGGGGCTCAGTCAGTTAAGCACCCCACTCTTGATCTCAGCTCAGGTCATGAACTTGTGGTTTGTGAGATCGAGCCCTGTGTCAGGCTCTGTGCTAACAGCATGGAACCTGCTTGGGATTCTCTCTTTCTCCCCCTCTCTGCCCCTCCCCTCCCTATTCCTTTCTCTCTCTCTCAAAAAAAAAAAAAAAAGTGTAACCCCTACCTCTATAAGCCTAGCATTCCCTAACTCCTCCTCTGCTTTCTTTTCTTCAGTGGTATTCATCAAACACCAGCCTGGTATATCATTCACTTTCTTATTCTGTGTATCGTCTTTAGCCCCCAGCTGGAATGTGAGTTCCACAAAGGACAGAGCTATTTGTCTGTTTTGTTCACGGCTGGATCCCCAACACATTGAATACATCCTGGCACACAGTAAGCACTCTATAATAAATCGTTGGGCGAATAAGTGAAAACTGAGGGTTAAGTTAGCAAGGTATAAAAAGCATTTAGCATAGTGCCGGAACTATAAATGCACAATAAATGACAACAATTTATGTTTCTCTAATCACCTCACAACAGAGATCTCTTCAAGTTGTATTAAACTGAAAGAGGGGCGCCTGGGTGGCTGAATCGGTTACGTGCCTGACTCATGATCTCAGTTCAGGTCTTGATCTCAGCATCGTGATTTCAAGTCCCACACTGGGTGCGAAGCCCACTTAAAAACTTTTTTTTTAATGAGAAAAAAAATTATTACACTGAAGGAGTTACTTCTCTTAAGCAAGTTTATCTTGCAAGAATGTGAAAAGTTTCTGATGGTCACAATCAAAGAATCTATCTGTGGAATGTAAAAGGAACGTGACACACTTGTTTTAATTAGTCATATTCAGGATTAAGTCTGAAGTGAAGTAATAAACTCCAGGTGCATCTTTCTTTATACAATGGATGTATTTGAGAAGCTGCACAAATGCTTAATTCTCAGAAATCAAATTAGGTGCCCCCTTCCATTCTCTGTTGCATAAAAATCTGCTTTACCCTCCTTTTGGTCATTTTTAATTGGCAATGGCACTTGACACGCAGCTTTAAATTCCTCTGATGCCTGTCAGGTTCTTCATGACAGGCAGGCATGCTAGACTCTGAAGTAAGTCTTCTGGAAGCTAAAGAATCCTTTGACAGTATCATAATTACTGCCAAATACATCTGCGTTGTAAACCGATTTTTTGATAAGTGTTCTCCCAGAGAAGTACATCTGCATTGAAAATCACTGACCCTGTTTTCTTGTTCCAAACGTAAGCAGGCTTCTAGCTTTTTCTCCATTGCTGCTCTAATCTTCATTTCACATCAAATACTATGGGCTTTTCCTGTTTTGACATGTAGTGGAATGTACATGGTAATTTTGATTTATTTAGTTTGAAATCCAGTATATCTTGGTGCATTCAACTCTGGGGCTGTTTAAGTGTAGCCAAACAAACAAAAAAAACGACTAGATATTCTCATGCAGTTAAAAGCAACTGCTTGTATATTATTAACAATATTCCTCAGAGAGGTACAATTTTAGAAACCCTTTAAAACCACTCCTCTATAATTCTTCTACAATTTGGTACAATTCCATTTAATTCACATTTAAGGAGGCCAGGACAACAGTGGGTTTTTTTTTTGTGGGGGGTGGGGGGATTGTTTTTTAAATTATGTCAAGATTTTTTGGTAGCAGCAACTGGGCAGGGAAGGAAGGAATATTCATTTCATTTACAAGCGAAGTTACTCATTTTCTAGCACCTTCCTTTTGGATAACACCCATCCTGTGTTCAAGGATTATTTGCCTCCAAGCAGACTTCACTTGTTTGGCTTTTTGTTTTTAACTCTTTCATCTCCCTGGCCACCAGAGGGTTTAGAGGCCGTGCTGGAACTTGTGACAGTTGGGGGGGCCCTTACGTGGGAAGGACACCCCATGAAAGCCCACAGGTATATACTGATCAAACAACCCGCAAGACAATAAGAGGTCTGTGCCCTCCAGGTGTTTACAATCAATTTAGCAATTCAAGACTTACTAATATCAAAACATAGCAAGTAAAGTATAACCAGTCCTAATTCTTCCTCAACACACACTCTAAACTATAGACTTACTGGCTTTCCTCCATTATAAAAGGAACAGGTTTCTAAATATAGAGAATTTGGTTAATAATAAAAGCAAGGGGGAAAAAAAGCCTTACGCATTCCCACTGCCCAAATATAACCACGTAATTAAATATTTTAGTATACTTCTTTGTAGTCTTTTTCTATGCATGAGTATTTGTCTTTTCTTTTTCTTCATAGCTGCAAACGTATTTTACGGTCTGCTTTTTTTCTTTTTTTTTTTTTTTCCATTTAACTAATACATTTCATGGTATCACATATTCTTCTGGGTTTCTTGGGCGCTTTTCTCAAAATTTTACACAAGTGACGTCCTAATGAACATCTTCAGGCATAAACTGTATTTAGAATTATTTCCTTTGATTACAGAGGAGGGAAGAGACTGGCAGACCTATGAGCATAGGGTGGAAAATGGATGGGCCCCAGAGCAATATTGAGAGAGAGACAGAAGCCGTGATCTTTTTTTTTGCTTGCTTACTCATAAAATAATTTTGAAAACCTATGTACCCTCCTCACACATTTCTGAGTCAACATCTAAAATAATCCTGTTTTATGTTTAAAAAAAAAATTAAATACGATTAAATAATTTCCTCCAGATAGTGTCCCAGAAGTGCAATTGGGTGGGCAAAAGAAAAGGACTTTTTTTTTTTTTTTTTTTTTAAGAAGGCTCCATGCCCAGCACGGAGCTCTGGCTTGAGTTCACAACTCTGAGATCAAGACCTGAGCTGAGCTAAGAGTTCAGGGGCGCCTGGGTGGCTCAGTCAGTTGAATGTCTGCCTCTTGGTTCTGGCTCAGGTCATGATCTCACAGTCTGTGGGTTCGAGCCCCACATCAGGGTTTGTGCTGATGGTGTGGAGCCTGCTTGGGATGGTCTCCCTCTATCTCTTTGCCCTTCTCCTGCTTGCTCTCTCTCTCAAAATAAATAAATCATCATTAAAAGGAAAAAAAGTTAGACGCTTAACCGACTGAGCCACCCAGGTGCCCCAAGAAATTTTTAAATGGTATCAAATGGTATGCATACGTTTATTTGTCTTTTACCCTCCGACCACCAGCAATAGGAATAGATAGCCCACAGGAATAGATACCATTTTTTAAAGTGTCTCCTAATTCCCTAGGTGAAAACAAGTTCTCATTTTAATCAATAATGATTTGATTACCAATAAACTTGAACATCTCTTATTTGCTAGGAAACTGTATTTCTTCTATTGTGTTCTGTCAGAATATCTTTACCTATGGCTTCATTCAATATTCAACAAACACTAACTGAGTACTTACTCCAAGTTGGACAACATCGACTGATTGAGGGTAAGAGAGGAATAGACCAGATTTGATCCCCACCCTCAAGTTCATCACAGACCAGAGGGAAAACCAGGTCAACAAAGTTAAAAAAAAAAAAAGGAGGGGGGGGCACTGCAATAAATATATGTCCAGAAGCTCAGAGAAAGTGTCCCTCATCCAGTCTGGCATGTATATACATGGAGGGGGAAATCCAGGAAGGCTTCATAGCAGAGGTGGTAACGGAGCGGGCCCAGAAGAGGAAAGACAACTTGCCAGTCAGAGAAGTAGGCTGGAGGAAGCGGAGGCTGGAGGAATGGGAGAAAGAACCATATCCTTAAAGATTCAAGGAGAACGGGAGGATGGTACATCTGAGGAGCTGTACAAAGTACTGAGAACAGAGCTCACATTCACCCAGTGCTTAGTGCTAGTACTCAGATGGCTCGGAACTGCGCTGTCAGACTGGGCAAGGTGGGAAAGTATATAGTCATATCTCTGCACGAAGGTGTTCACCAAGCCAACTGCCTCACAAGCAGGAACTCCTGTCTCCCACAGCAGCCCTGTAAGCAGGAATTTTGATTATCCCCATTTTACAGATGAGGAACTAAGGCCCAGAGGGCTTCAGCAAAGTGGCCAAGGGTGCACAGCTAGTTCAAGTGGTGAAGCCAAGATGTGAACCCAGGTGGCCAGGATTTTTAGGATAGCTAGAACACAGGGAAGCAAAACAAGGAGTTAAGAAAGCAGTATGGACAGACGTCAGAGCACTCTCCCATCCAAGTACTAACCAGGCCCGACCCTGCAGACGTCAGAGCACTCTGAAAGCGACGCGAGGGTAGATACGCCAGTTGAGGGTTGCTGGGCCACAGGGAGTGGGGCAAGAGGGTGGAGTCAGGGATGGGCCCCAGGTCTCCTGTGGAGTGTCTGGGAGACAGGCCATCATGGAAGCTAGCTTTGGACCGCATGGGGTGGGGGACACCGGTTCCACTGAGACGGGAAGGGAAGAGTGCCGAGTTGTGGATGCAAAGGCACGGGAAGGGTTTGTATCTCCAGAGAGGGGCCTCCATGTTCTCTGTTAGCCTGGGGGTGAGGTTTTCTACAGTGAGTGGGAGGAAAATGGTAAGGTTAAGAGCTTACGCATGAGAAAGTCTGAAACATCCACTGGAGGGCACGGCGAAAGGCATAGCTAGGTCTTGAGCCATCCTTAACTGCTTCTTCATCCTTCACTGCTCATTGGACAGCGTGTCATCCGTGCCTTCGCTTTCTTGGTTCCTTTCCCTTCGGTTTCGTGGATATGATCATGTCTCTCTCCTAACTTAAAAGAGCAGCAAAACTGAACCTCTGACTATTTGCCTCGTGAAGTGGCACCCATCAGCCTGGAAGAACAGTCTGCCACCCCAGTCTTGTGACAAGGACCCATAGCAGTGGCATCTGACAGTGGCCTGGCCCTCCTTGGACAAAGCTACCCTCCTGGGGTCCCTGGACACTAAAGAGGGAGGAGGTAGAGGAGAGGTCTTGGGAGGAATATACTGCGCATTCCTCAAGAGGAATTCCTCGTAACATGGCCCATAAGACATCAAGAAGCTAAACAGGAAAGTAAGAGAAAGGAGATCATATGCCGACCTTGGGCAGGTGGAATGTGCCACGATGGCTCCAAGGGCCATCAGGGAGTTTACAGTGATGGTCAAGACTTCTCTTCCCAGTCATCCTGTTTTGGGTTTTCAGGTTTTCATGTTTCGTTGCTATTAACTTCTGTTGCGACTTGTCTTTCACAATAAAGGCTCTATTAGCGTTGCTTTTCAGTTCTGCACATTTTTTGCTAAAAAGGAACACAGTGCACTCTGCTTCTCTGGAGTCGTTTTTAATAATAGGTTTTAATATTATAAAATGAACCCATCGTGGTACAAATTCCAGAAGCTATATAATGAATTTCCACACATCTCCAATCTCTGGTCCCACTCCCCAAAATTCCTTCCTCCTCCCACCTCCGTAGCTTTAAGGGGGTATAATTGCCAAAATTATATATAATTAAGGTGTACAACATGATGATAATATACATGCATGCTGTGAAATGATTATTAGATTCTACCATTCTATCTTGGTGAAGTCGAAATTGCTCTGAAGTATATTTTATATCTACCTAAGTCTCAAAGATGAGGACGGAATATATGATCTTCCTTTCAAGATAGAACGCGAAGAATTCAGCCTTTAGTTTCCCCTCTCTCCCTTGCAGAGGAGTACTGGCTATCTTGTCTGGTATAAACCATGTCATCATCCCTTTAAATTAAAAAAAAATGTTTTTAAGTTTATTTATTTTGAGAGAAAGGGGGGAGGGAGAGAATCCCAGTCAGGCTCCATGCCGCAAGGCTCAAACTCACGAACTGTGAGATCATGACCTTAGCCGACACCAAGAATCGGGTGCTTAACTGACCGAGCCACCCAGGCACCTGATCCTTTAAAATTTTTGTAACAAGACTATTCATCTCTTGAAATAATGCTTTGCCTTGGAATTGAGATGTACAATTGTGTGTGTTTGTGTGTATGAAACTTGTCTTAGTTTCCAATGCTGTTCTAATTTTTTTTAAGTTTATTCATTTGAGAGAGAGAGAGAGAGAGAGAGAGAGAGAGAATCCCAAGCTGGCTCCATAGGTCAGCACAGAGCCCCATGTGGGGCTCGAACTCATGAACTGTGAGATCACGACCTGAGCCGAAATCAAAAGTTGGACACTTAACCAACTGAGCCACTCTGGCGTCCCTGTTCCAACTTTTAAAGATCAGCTGTCCTACTTGAGTTCGGAGTTCTGTCTTGATGTTCTAGAGTGATTTATTAAAGTAACATATTTCTGGGGTGCCCGGGTGGCTCAGTCGGTTAAGCGACCGACTTCGGCTCATGTCATGATCTCATGGTTTGTGGGTTCGAGCCCCAGATCAGGCTCTGTGCTGACAGCTAGCTCTGAGCCTGGAGCCTGCTTCCGATTCTGTGTCTCCCTCTCTCTCTGACCCTCCCCTGCTCATGCTGTCTCTCTCTCTCAGAAATAAATAAAAAACATTAACAAAATTTTTTTAAAGTAACATATTTCTTCTGAGTAATTTATCAAAGAAATAGCATTTTATTTTCTTGAAGGTTTAAGAATATTTCTATTGTCCCCATGTACAACAAACAATTTGTGCCCAGTTAGTGTACTTTCAAAGCACTGAAGATTTATTCCAGTGTCTGTTCATTCTGTTATCGGAGGCCTGCATCTTTTCAGCTTTGAGGCCATTGGTTCTGCTGCTGATAGTAGTGTTTTAAGCTTTGTTTAGGTTGGCTTTGATGTTCTTAGGAGATTCTTTCCTTATATATGACCTTTAAATTTTTACCGAGGTGGGGGTGCCTGGGTGGCCCAGTGGTTAAGCTTCCGACTTCGGCTCAGGTCATGATCTCACAGTTTGTGAGTTGCAGCCCCGCATCGAGCTCTGTGCTGACAGCTCAGAGCCTGGAGCCTGCTTTGGATTCTGTGACTCCCTCTCTCTCTCTGCCCCTACCTGCTCATGCTCTGTCTTTCTCAAAAAAAAAAAAAAAAAAAAGGAATAAACATTAAAAAAATGTTTACCAAGGCATATCTAGTGATCTCTTTTCATGTATTTTGCTTGAGACAGAATGAATTCTAGTTACACTTTTTTTTTTAGGTTAGAAAATGATTTTTCTTAAACAGTTATCCTTATGGCTTTAGTTCCCTTTGCTTCGTTCCCTCTCTGCCTTCAATCGTGGTCTCTCTTTCCATCTTTTAAATCCCTTTCTTTTTTTTTTTTTTTAATGTTTTATTTATTTCTAGGAAGAGAGAGAGAGAGAGAGAGAGAGCGAGCAGGGGAGGGTCAGAGAGAGAGGGAGTGACAGACTGAAACAGGCTCCAGGCTCTGAGCTGGCAGTCAGCACAGAGCCCGATGCGGGGCTCGAACCCACGAACCACGAGATCATGACCTAAGTGAAAGTCGGACGCTTAACTGACTAAGCCACCCAGGCACCCCTTAAATCCCTTTCTTACTTTGCACTGTTTGTTGTGTTTCTATACAGTTCTCTGGTACCTGCTATGGAGTTTCCTGCAATGTCCCGTCTCCTAGGAGTGCCTCCTGTTTAATTTTTAATTCAGAAAAAAAATGTGTGTGGGCACCGGGTGGCTCAGTCAGTTAGGCATCTGACTCTTGATCTCTCAGCTCAGGTCGTCATCTCACCATTCGTGAGTTTGAGCCCCATGTCGGGCTCTGTGCTGACAGTGCAGAGCCTGCTTGGATTCTCTCTCTCCCCTCCCCCAGCTCATGAGTGCACCTGCTGGCGCTCTCTCTCAAAAATAAACATTTTAAAAATGTGTTTTATACACAGCAAAGGAAACAACCCACAAAACTAATAGGCAACCAACAGAATGGGAAAAGATAGTTGCAAATGACATATCAGATAAAGGGTTAATATCCAGAGTCTATAAGGAACTCACCAAACTACACGCCCGAAAAACAAACAACCCAGTGAAGAAATGGGCAGAAGACATGAACAGACGCTTCTCCAAAGAGGACATCCAGATGGCCAACAGACACATGAAACGATGCTCAGCATCCCTCCTCATCAGGGAAATGCAAATCAAAACCACACTGAGATACCACCTCACACCAGTCAGAGTGGCTAAAATGAGCCAATCAGAGAACCCTAGATGCTGGCGGGGATGTGGAGAAATGGGCACCCTCCTACACTGTTGGTGGGAATGTAAACTGGTACAGCCCCTCTGGAAAATAGTGTGGAGGTCCCTCAGGAAACTAACAACAGAACTCCCCTAGGACCCAGCAATAGCACTGCTAGGAATTTACCCAAGGGATACAGAAATGCTGAGGCATAGGAGCACATGTACCCCAATGTTCATAGCAGCACTCTCCACAATAGCTAAAACATGGAAAGAGCCTAAGTGTCCATCATCAGACGAATGGATCAAAAAGATGTGGTTCATCTATACCATGGAATACTACATGGCAATGAGAAACAATGAAATCTGGCCACATGTAGCAACGTGGATGGACCTTGAGGGTGTTATGCTGAGTGAAATAAGTCAGGCAGAGAAGGACAAATATCATATGTTTGCACGTATAGGAGGATTAGGAGGAACTTAACTGAGGAACAAGGGGGAGAAGAGGGGGGGAAATGGTGGGGGAAAGGGAGAGAGGCAAACCATGAGAGACTCTTGAATGCTAACAAAAACTGAGGACTGATGAATGTGGGGGGAGGGGGGATGGGCATGGAGGAGGGCACTTGTGGGGATGAGCACTGAGTGTTATGTGGAAACTAATTTGACAATAAACTATTCGTAAAAAAAAAATGTGTTTTATACATTCTAATGCATCGCTTGCCCTCTTCCCCAAAACGGCCTGTTCTTGCTGAGACCATCATACATTCGGTTGTGACTATAACGATCTCCTAGAAACCGTGAACCAAAAACCAAGTTCCTACAAGAAAGCACTTTTAGAATCTGCGTGGTTTCCCCTCTACTGTACAGCCCAGCCACCCTCTGCTGAGGCAACCTTACAAAGGGGTCCCTAGAGCAGTCTGGGTATTGGCATGTGGTCGTGCCTCACCAAAGTCCACAGGCTCGGCATGGACGGGGCGTGTGCGGATCGGGGGTGGGGGTCCAGGGTGGAAGGCATCAAGGAGAGGAGGGATCCACTCGCATCCGCCCTCCATAAATGCACCCAAGTGAACACGAAATGAGGGAGGGAAGAGAGAAGGGGAGGGGGAGAGGAAGACAAGCTATTGACTTAGAGACCAAGAAGCCAACTTTGGGTGGGGGGGGTTGGTGGGGGAAACAAGGAGCCAAGTGGCAGAATAAAAGCTGGGAGTCTCGTCCTCATACCCCAACCACTGACAGAGCGACTCTGAAACAGGTTTGCCGTGCTTGGGGTCCCCAGAGCTGTCCAGGTCACAGCTCTTATGGTAGCCTCTCTGTAGGACCACTGAGTCACAGAGAAACCTTGGGGAAGACTCTCTGCCTTATGCTCAATTGACAGATGGTCATTAAGGCAAGTGGATCCCTTAGGCCAGGAAATAAGTCAGAAAAGAAAAAAAGGGAGTACAATGATTTACTTCCTTATCAGGCAGTGAAGTTGGAAGATTTCTTACATACCGTGGTGGCCTCTTTTCGGATTTGTTTTGGGCTCCTGTGAAGAACTCTGAGCTTGGGAGAGGTGGCCCTGTGATGACAGTGAAGCCACTTATCTGAATCAGAAGTCATGGACACGACCTACGTGACTGGCCCACCTACGTTGTGACAGTGGCTAGAACTTTTAAACTTCGCTGTGTCAGCGGGAAATCATCTTTTTTAAGTTTATTACTTATTTTGAGAGAGACAGAGACAGCATGAGCTGGGGAGCAGCGGGGAGAGAGAGAGAGGGAGGCAGAGAATTCCAAGCAGGCTCCGCAATGTCAGCGCAGAGCCCAACACGGGGCTCAAACTCACAAACCGTGAAATCATGACCTGAACTGAAACCAAGAGTTGGACGCTGAGCCGCCTGAGCCGCCCAGGGGTGCTGGGAAATTATTTTTAATCCAGATAATAGAATGAGGATACGTTCCCGGATTTTTGTTTTCTGGTTTTTTTTTTTTTAATTTTTTAAAAATTTATTTCTGAGAGAGAGAAACAGTGTGAGCAGGGGAGAGTCAGAGAGAGAGAGGGAGACACAGAATCCGAAGACAGACTCCAGGCTCTGAGCTAGCTGTCAGCACAGAGCTCAATGAGAGGCTTGAAACCACAAACCGCGAGATCATGACATGAGCCGAAGCTGGAAGCTCAACCGACTGAGCCACCCAGGTGCCCCCCCGGATTCTTGTTTTCAATGCCCTGTGCTTCATGTATGTACCAAATCCTAGCATGTGACTGGAGAACGCCAGGCCCAAACATAGCGGCTTTAAAGGTAATACAAGAAATCTATATGCTAATGAAGTATGTGTGGCTCTAAATAAAAAATACAACAGATATGCTCCCTGCAATCAATCTCTTGAATTAGTCTCAATTGTGGGGACCCAAGTGTCATTCCCTTCCTGCTCTGTAGTAGTCTCTCAGTGTAGATTTTACATTGTGATTCTCCGCACCCCCCTTCTCCCACCGTGGAACTAAAATGAGCATCTCACGACTGCTGTCATTTTCTAAACCAAAATTTGGACTTTAACCGAAGAAGAATGCTTGGGTGGCACTCACATCGTCATTTGTTACCAACTAGATGGCCACGTGGCTGCCTTGCTTTTATTCATAGAACCTTCATTGAGGAAAGAGACCATTAGAACACTGGAGTTTGGATGAAACAGGCGTTTCACCATTAATGACTTCCCCACTCCCACAAGAATATAATCATGGAAAAAGAAATAAAAGAAACACAGTATAAATATATATATAAAACCTCAGCAAAAGAGCTGGTCCTTTTTCCACTCTTTAGAAACATAAGAAATAGTCTATCTGTTTTGGCACGACGCTAGATGGTCTATTTATTCTAAAATGCCGAGAATTTTTTTCTAGCATCCCATAAAACTCAAGGCTAGAAGAACGGATAGGCTTCCAAAATAGAAGGGGAAAGGCCTGAGAGTTATTAAGAATTTTAAAGAGTGGAGTGGATTTTTAACTAGGCCTGCACGAGCAAAGCCAAATCGACTTGAGCACACGTAGTCATAATCATGTGTTCGGTCAGTATTTTCTCTAGCGGTCATTTGTGAGAGTCCATGTGGCATGGCACAAAGTGGGGGGGGGGACAAAATGGTAGGCGAGGCGGCAATTAAAACTCAAAGTCTTGGCTGAGCTTGTGAAAAAGGAGGGAGACTGTCCAGGTACAAGACAAAAGAGGGAGCTGACAGCCAGAGGGGAAGGCGGGGTAAAGCCCGAATAGGGCAGTGCATAGGGGAGGTGGGAAAATCAAACACTATTAACAGGTAAGAGCCCGGATTTTACTGCTCATTTTGGCACAAGAGACAAGGCCTCTGGCCAAGGAGGATAACAACTTGGAACTCCTACAACACGAGACCTGTGCCCAAAGCTGGACCCGTAAAGGGCTTCACTTGAAGTTGAAGGATGAATACACTCGACCTGTAGCCCAATGGACCTTTTCTCTCCCGAGTCTCCAAGCACCAAAAAACCCCAAAAGATATCTTGCAAAACACAAAGCCAATATTCCATCAAATAAAAATTTGAGGTATAGATTTATTTTACCCCCTTAGTGTGGAATGCTCCAAGGCAATAAATTAACATCGAAATGAAGACGAAATTAAGTCCAAGTGCATAAGCCAGCCCAAGGTGGCAAAATCAAGAGTCCTCTGAAAGTTCTAGCACTGGACGCTAAGACTAATAGGTAAAAGTCTGGGGATCCGCATAGGCTCAAAGCATCTCTCTCAAGGTATGTATTCATGACAAAAGGAAAGATAAGTAACTTTAGAATGGAGAAATCTGGCAAACACCACCTTAATCAAGCCATCGAGGCCAAGATTACCAGTAGGAAGACACTGCAACATCATGAGTCCCTCGATATGATGCACTAAGAAAGGCCCATCATAGGGGCGCCTGGGTGGCTTAGTCAGTTAAGCGTCCGACTTTCGCTTAGGTCATGATCTCGCGGTTCGTGGGTTCGAGCCCCGCGTCGGGCTCTGTGCTGACTGCCAGCTCAGAGCCTGAGCCTGTTTCAGTCTGTGACTCCCTCTCTCTCTGACCCTCCCCTGCTCATGCTGTCTCTCTCTCTCTCTCCTAGAAATAAATAAAAACATTAAAAAAAAAAAAGTAAGGCCCATCATTTCTATAGTATTCTCACCAAAATGCATAATCTTAGTCTCACCGCGGGAAAATTTTAGGCAACTCCAAATTGTGGGACATTCTACAAATTAACTGATCAATACTCTTCAAAAATTTCAAGTTCATAAATGATAAGGAAAGGCTGAAGAGCTATTCTAGATTACAGAAGACTAAGAAAAAACAACAAATGCAATATGGGGTCCCAGATAGAATCCTGGACAGAAGAAGGATGTTAGTGAAAAAAAAAAATTGGTGAAACTCAAATAAGATATTTAGCTTATAGTATTGTCCCAGTGTTAATTTCCTGGTTTTGATCATTGCAGTATGGTTAGACGCTAACATAAGGGGAAGCTGGGTAAGGGGTTATATGGGAATTCTCTGTAATATTTTGGAAACTTTTCTGTAAGTCTGCAGTTAGTTGAAGATAGGAGGGTTCAGAACAAAGTGAAATAAAAAAACGAAACTGAAGGGCAAACCCAACTAGCAAAGGAAGAGTGCAGTGTGGGAAGGAAGTCCAGTTTGAGACAAGCTTAGAAAACATAAAAGGCAAGGGCGCCTGGGAGGCTCAGTCGGTTAAGCATCTGACTCTTGGTTTGAGCTCAGGTCACGATCTCATGGTTTCATGGGTTCAAGCCCCACATCCGGCTTTGCGTTAACAATGCAGAGCCTGCTTGGGATTCTCTCTCTGTCCCTCTCTCTGCCTCTCCCCCACTCATGAGATCTCTTCCTCTATCAGAAATGAATAAATAAATTAAAAAACTAAAAAAAAAACATAGAAGGCAATAATCTGCCGCGAGAGTCAGCAGATAAACAGAAAGATAAGCACCCCAGGAATCTGGGACACTGGAACAAAAATGAGTAATGGACTATGGAATTATGGTGTTTAGAATTATTAAAGAGGTAAAACACAGAGAAGCCATAAGAAAAGAACCAGATGCCACAGAAAATAACAAATATTCAACACACACACACACACACACACACACACACACACACACACACACAACTAAACAAGCACTTAAGAACTGTAAGGTATGGTCATTGAATCAGTGAACTGGATGACAGACTTAAGGAAAATTCCAGGAATGCAGAACAGAATGAAAAATAAGTGAAAAGAATGAATGAGAGGTTAAAAGACACGGAGAAGAGAGACAAGTGTGACGAGTAGTTAAGAGACAAAGGGAACAGACTGAGAGCTTGGGGAGGAACCCAGAATGGGCAAGACAAGATACTGGAAGACACAATGGCTCACAGGAAGTCTCAAGCTGCGCAGTTACAAACAGTCCCAAGATACACTGCAATGAAATCGCAGAAAACCAAAAACAAAGAGGAAGGCAACAGAATAAAGGAAAAAACAAAGGCACATCACCACAGAGGAACGAGGGACTTCCCAATAACCACAATGAAGAGCAGAAGACCATGGAAAACCTTCAAAAGGGAAGAAAATAATAAATCTAAAAGTATTAACCCAGTTAACCTTCAAAAGTAAGAGAAGAAAAAAGTCTTTTGCAGACACCAACATTTAGCCCGAGAGTTACAAAGCGAGTCTCAGTAACTATCAAAGAATGAGGGTCATGCCAACCATATTCCGTAACTAAATGTAATAAAAAGAGAAATCAAGAACTATAAGCTAACCTCAGACATAGTTGAAAATTTAAAAACAAATCATTAGTCGGCCGATATTAGAAAATATTTATATATTAAGGACAAGACACATGAACCACACTGAAGCCAGGGTAGTACTTGGAAGGCAAATTTCCCCCAAATTAACGTCAAACACCAAAACACAGATCCAGGAAGTACAGAGAACATTTGGCAGGCTAACTATCCCCCAAAACTACGTCTAGGCATACCATATTCAAGCGGTAGGAAATGGAAGATAAAGAAAACAATTTTGAAAGAGGCCAGAGAGGGGACTAACACTCTACCTATAGGAGAGCGAAGAGAAGAACGACATCCCACTTGTCTGAAACCAAGCAAATAAGGAGAGAGTGATGTGAAATATTTAAAATGCTGAGAGAAGAAACCCTGCAAACCCCAAATTCTGAATCCCGCTCTACCCTTCAAAGGTGAAGGAGGAATAAAGATTTTCGCAGACAAACATGGAGGGAATCTGTTGCTAGTGGAACTGCCTCGCAAGAAATGTGAAAAGGAGTTTGTCAGAAAGAAGGAAATGGGTTTATGTCAGAAACTTGGACCTACATAAAGAAAGAGCATTAGAGGAGGAATAAGTGGAGGTAAATATTTTGATTTTTCTTATTCTTAAGTGATCTAACAACAGCTTCTTCAAAATAATAGTAGCAACAATATATTCAATTATGCCGCATATATGTAATATGTATGTATATATATATATATATATATACATACATGCTTCTCTATAAGTGACATAAATGACCGTGATGGTACAAAGGATGGTGGGGAAGAATCAGGAATATTTTGTTAGTATGAGGTTCCTGCACTACCCGTGAAGCAAAGTGGATTTGGATTCACTGTAAATGCAGATTGTAAACTTTGGGGCAACCACTAAAAAATATACCACTTATAACAGGACCCCAAAACTCCAGTATCTAGGAGGGAAATCTAACAAAAGATGTAGAAAAACTCTAAAAACACCCCCAACAGAATGAATGGAATAGCTTCACATGAAGTTAAATAACACCTACCATATATGATCCTGTCCCATTCCTAGGAATTTACTCAGGAGAAAGCCAATTTCTCTCTTCCTCCTCCTTCCCCCCCCCTTTCTTTTCTGGTGAGGAGGCAGGGGTGATGGAACTATTCTATATCTTTATTGTGGGGGTGGTCACACACTCTAGGGATTTCTCACAATCATAGAACGGTACACCAAAATGTGTAAATCCTTCTGTATGTACAGTTAAAAATGAATTTGAATTTAAAAAATCAAGTGTGGGGCGCCTCGGTGGCTCAGTCAGTTAAGCATCCGACTCTTGATTTTGGCTCAAGTAATGATCTCATGGTTCAGGAGACCAAGCCTTACTCTGGGCTCTGGGCTGACAGCACAGAGCCTGCTTGGGATTCTCTCTCTCTCTCTCTCTCTCTGTGCCTCCCCTGCTTACTCTCTCTCTCTTTCAAAACAAATAAACATTTAAAAATAAATCAATAAAAAAATAAAAAATCAAGTGAGGTCTTGGTAAAGGAGGCCACAGTTTCTTCTTTGGACAGAAAACATATCTACATTCACAAAAGCCTCTGCCTCCCCTGGCTCAGTTCAGGTGAAAGGATGAGAGTTCACTATTCTTCCAGGCGGTGGCACAAGTACAAAGAATCTTTTTTTTGGGGCGGGGAGCACATTCTACATTCTGATCAGATGTGGAGATTTTTTCTAAGAGCAACATCAAAGACGTGGCACCAAGATTTCTCTACCTCTCCAACTGAAGAATTGGAAAGCAAGGACTCCGAGGCACTAGAGGCTATCACACTGTCTCTCAAATAATTAAAAAATACATACTTAGCTTGAGGACCACGTATGTTTCGTATTCTAATTCCTTGGAATGTGTTGGTGCATAGCGCTCCGGTTAACATTGCTGTTTCACAAATGATCTTAAAAACTAATGGCTTAAAAGAACCGTTTTGTTATGTTCATGGATCTTGCTGGCCAGGAATTCAGACAGGGCATGAAGAAATATGGGGTTTCAACCTAGAAGGTTCTATAACCAACTGGGGGCTTGACTTGGAAGAAGGTCTTTGCTCACACGTTCAATGCATGGCAAGAGCCATGGCCTGAGATCTCAGTTTGGGCTGCCAATTAAATACCCACCTATACATGGTTTCTCTGTGTGGCCCGGGCTTCATAGCATGGCAGCCTCAAGGCAGTAGGACTTCATATGTGTTGAGTCAGGGCTCCAAAAGCAAATGTCACAGAGGCAATGCAGAAGCCCCATCATCATCTTTTCTGACCTGGCCTCAGGAGTCACATGGCATCAATTCTGTCACATTCTATTGGTTACAAGTAAATCACACGGCCATTCAAGATTCAAGGGGCAACAACCCCGCCTCTTGGTGGAAGGAGTGTCAAGTTCACACTGTAGATCATAACCTTGCATGCGAGATACTGTTGAAGCCATCTTTGGAAAATAGATCTGCCGCATGTACATGATATACAGAGTCCATCAGTTAATAGGATCACTGGCATTCAGCATTCCTTAGTTAACTGGGATATTACTTTATTGGAAATACTTCAATTCTCCAGAAGTGGGAATGTATTATGTGAGGAAATCATTGAAAATTACAAGGTTGGAGAAAAAAATTTAAAACTCGGCATTTCAGCTTCTTTTGCAAAAAAGGATTTGCAATTTTAATAGTCAAAACAATGTCACAGAATAATAAAAAAATGAGTGGGTAAGACACGGTCATTAATTTAATATGAATTTAAAAATCATTAAAACTCTTTCTTTAAAATTACAATTTACAGCTCTAAAGCTATTATCTATTTTAATATTGAGTACCCTGGCTCATAACCTAAGAATTTCAGATGAGCATTTTAAAAATTTACGTACACCTCCACGTATGCCTCACACCATGCACACAATTTAGTTTGTGAAAAATCATAATCTTGAAAGTGGAAGCTAAAATAATAAAGCCATGACAGGAGAATATAGGAGAGTATCTCGGCGGCTTTGGGGTGGCCAAAGCGATCTTAAACATATTACAGAAAGCAATAACCGTACAAGAATAAACAGTTTGCACTTCATCAAAACTGAAAGAACAAATAGTGTTCATTAAAGGACACCACTGGGAAAGTGAATAGGCAAGCCAGACACTGGGAGAAAAGTATTGGCAAAATATGTATCTGATAAATGGCTAGTATCCAGGAACTACGAGAAACTCCTACAGCTCCATGATATACCAGCAGGCAACCATAAAAACAGGCAAAAAATTTGAAAAGGCACTTCACCAAAAAAGAGCTACATATTAGCCAAAAAACACGTGAAAAAGGGCTCAACCACATGGGTCATCAGCAAAATAAACAGTTAAAACTATAATGAGACACTACTACGTATCTACCAAATGGCTTAAACTAAAAAGTCTAACAATACCAAATGGTGGTGACCAACTAGATTCCTTGTACACTGTTAGAAGGAATGGAAACTCGTATAACTACTTTGGTAAGAGGTGTGGCCGTTTCTTAAAAAACTAAACATCCACCAGTGACCTAGCAATTCTATTCCTAGGTATGTAACCAAGAGACACAAAGATGTATGTGGTAAGAAAAATATTTGAGTCTTACGAAAGTTGAGAACAAGTTTATACATATTAGCCCCAAACTAGATATAACCCAGGTATGTATTGGCAAGGAAAATAATAAACAAGTAGTGGTACATTCATACAATGGAATACGACTTGGCAATGTAAAGGAATGAATGCTGATACACTCAACAATATGAATCAATCTCAAAATCATACCAAACGAGAGAGGCCACCAAAGAATACACACAGTATAATTCCATTTATATGGAGTTCTAGAACGGGGGGGGAAACCCACAATCTATTGTGGGGAAAAACAACTAGAATTGTGCTTGCTTTCTGAATGGAGGATCTGGGAAAGGATGGACGGGGATGAGGCATGAGGGAAGTTTCTGGGGTGATGATAATATTCTATGTCGTAATAGAGGTTTGGGTTGCACAGGTGTATGCATTTGTCAAAACTCAGTAAATGCTTACAAGGATCCCAGAAGAAGAGAGAGAAGAGGGGCAGAAAATGTATTTGAAGAAATCATAACTGAAAACTTCCCTAATCTGGAGAAGGAAACAGACATCCAGATTCAGGAGGCACAGAGATTCTCCAACGAAATCAATCTAAGGAGGTACATACCAAGACATATAGTAATTAAAATGGCAAGAAATAGTGATAAAGAAAAAATGTTAAAAGCAGTAAAAGAGAGTTACATACAGGGGCAATCCCATAAGGCTATTGGCAGGTTTTTTTAGCAGAAACTTTGCAGGCCAGAAGGGAATGGCATGATATATTCAAAGTGCTGAAAGGGGGCTGGCTGGCTGGCTGAGTGTCAGAGCATGCAACTCTTGGTCTCAGGGTCATGAGTTCAAGCCCCAAATTGAGGATAGGGTTTACATTAAGAAAAAAAAAGGAAAAAAGAAAAAAAAGTGCTGAGCAGGAAAAATCTGCACCCAAGAATACTCTATCCAGGAAGACCATCATACAGAATAGGAGAGAAAAAGAGTTTCTCAAAGACTAAAGGAGTTCATGACCACTAAACCAGCCCTACAAGAAACATTAAGGAGGACTCTTTGAGTGGAAAGGAAAGACTGTAAGCGAGAGTATGAAAAGCAGGAAACACAAAAGCAGTAAAAATAAGTAGATCTGTAAAAATCAGTCAAAGGATTCATAAAATAAAGGGATATAAAATATGACACCATACACCTAAAATACGGGGAGGAAAGGAGTAAAGGATGGGTTCAAATTTAAGCAACTACCGATTTAATGTAGACTGCTATATGCATAAGATGCTATATAAAAACCTAGCAGTCACCACAAATTAAAAACCAGTCATAGATCAGTCATAGATATGCAAAGAATAAAGAAAAAGGAATCCAGGTATATCATTAAAGAAAGCCAACAAACCATATAAGAAAGCAAGAAAGGATGAGAGAAAAACTACAAAAACAACCATAAAAGAACAGCAAAAAGGCAATAAATAAATTGATCATGTAAATACATGTATTCATTATGTAAAGTATTCACATTACTTTGAATGTAAATGGACTAAATGTTCCAATCAAAAGCGGGGTGACAGAGTGGATTAAAAAAACAAGACTCAACTATATGCTGCCTACAAGAGATTCATTTCAGACCTAAAGGCACCTGAAAATTGAAAGCAGGAGGATGGAGAAACATGTATTACGCAAATGGATGTCAAAAGAAAAGCCAAGGTAGTGATACTTTTATAGGACAAAATAGACTTTAGAAAAAGACTGTAACAAGAGACAAAGAAGGGCATTGTATAATAATAAGGCAGACAATCCAACAAAAAGATATAACAATTGCAAATATTTATGCACCAATGTGGAAGCACCCGAATACATAAAACAGTTAATATCACACGTAAAGGAACAGATAGATAGAAACACAATAATAGGAGGGGACTTTACCACCACACTTATATCCATGGCCAGATCATCCGAGCAGAAAATCAACAAGGAAACAGTGGCTTTCAATGACACACTGGACCAGATGGACTTAACAGATATGTTCAGAACATTTCATGCTAAAACAGCACAATACGCATTCTTTTCAGGTGCACATGAAGTATTCTCTAGAAGGATCACGTATTAGGCCACAAGACAAGTCTCCACAAATTAAAAAAGATAGAAGTCATATCATGCATCTTTTCTGATCACAATGCTATATGAAATCAGAAGTCAGCAACAAGAAAAAAAAATCTACAAAGACCACAAACATATGGAGGCTAAATACCATGCTACTAAACAATGAATGGGTCAACCAAGAAATCAGAAATTACATGGAAACAAATGAAAATTAAAAGACAATTATCCAGGGGTGCCTGGGTGGCTTAGTCGGTTGAGCGTCCGTCTTTCGCTTGGGTCATGATCTCACAGTTCATGGGTTGGAGCCCCGCGTCGGGCTCTGTGCTAACTGCCAGCTCAGAGCCTGGAGCCTGTTTCGGAGTCTATGTCTCCCTCTCTCTCTGACCCTCCCCTGCTCACGCTGTCTCTCTCTCTCTCTCTCTCTCTCTCCTAGAAATAAATAGAAATATTTAAAGAAAAAAAAAAAGACAATTATCCAAATCCTTGGGATGCAGCAGAAGCAAGTCTCAGACATAAGTTTATCCAGGCTTCCCTCAAGAAGCAAGAAAAAAAAATCTCAAATAAAAAACTTAACCTTATATGTAAAGGAGCTAGAAAAAAAAGAGTAAGCCAAATCCAAAACCAGCAGGAGGAAGGAAATAATGAAGATTAGAGCAGAAATGAATGAAATAGAAACTCAAAAAAAATCAGAACAGATTAATGAAACCAGTAACTGGTTCTCTGAAAAAACTAAATATAATTGATAAAACTCTAGCAGACTTAACATTAAAAAAAGGGAGAGAGAGAATGTAAACAAAATCACAAACAAGAGGAGAAGTGACAACCAACATCACAGAAATATAAATAATTGTAAGAGAGTATTATGAAAAATTACATGCCAACAAATTGGAAAACCTGAAACAGGAATAAATAGAAAATTTGAACAAACTGATTACCAGCAAGGAAATGGAATCAGTAATCAAAAAACCACCAACAAGCAAAAGTCTAAGAGCAGATGGCTTCACAGGTGAATTCCACCAAATGTTTAAAGAAGAGTTAATACCTATTCTTCTCAAACTATGCAAAAAAACAGAAAGGGAAGGAAAACTTCCAAATTCATTCTATGAGGCCAGCATTACTGGGATACCCAAATCAGATAAAGGCACCACGAAAAAAAAAAAAAAAAAGAGTACAGGTCATTATCTCTGATGAACATAGATGCAAAAATCTTCAACGAAATACTAGCGAACCAAAATTCGGTAATACGTTTTAAAAAAAACCATTCACCATGATCACGTGGGGTTTATTCCTGGGTTGCCAGTGTGGTTCAGTATTCGCAAATAAATCAACATGATACATCACATCAATAAAGAAAAGGATAAAAGCCACAGAATCATTTCAATAGATGTAGCAAAAGCACTTGACAAAGTACAAAATCCATTCATGATACAAACCCTCAACAAAGTAGGTTTAGAGGGGACATACCCAACATAATAAAGGGCTTATAAGAAAAACCCATAGCAAACATCATCCTCAATGAGGAAAATCTGAGAGCTTTCCCCATAAGGCCAGGAATAAGACAAGAATGTCCACTCTCACCACTTTTATTCAACATAGTACTGGAAGAACTAGCCACAGCAGTTAGACAACAAAAAGAAAGAAAAGGCATCCAAAACTGGTAAGTAAGAAGTAAAACTTCCATTATTTGCAATTGACATGATGGATATATATATATATAGAAAATCCTAAAGACTCTACCAAAAAACTACTAGAACTGATGAAAAAATTCAATGAATTCACAGGATACAAAATAAACATACAGAAATCTGTTGAATTTCTATATACTAAAAATGAAGCAGCAGAAAGGGAAATTAAAAATCTCATTTACAATTGCACCCAAAATAATAAAGTACTTAAGAATAAACGTAATCAAGAGGTACAAGGCCTGTGTTTTGAAAACACTGATGAAAGTAACTGAAGACGACACACAGAAGTGAAAAGACTTTCCATGCTCATGGATTGGTAGAACAAATACTGTTAACGTATCCATACTACCCAAAGTAATCTACACATTTAATGCAATCTCTATTAAAATGCCAACAGCATTTTTCACAGAACTGGAAGAAACAATCCTAAAATTTATATGGAACCACAAAAGGCCCCCAACGGCCAAAGCACCCTTCAAAAAGAAAAGCAAAGCTGGAGGCATCACAATTCCAGATCTCAAGTTACACTACGAAGCTGTATTGATGAGAGCAGTATGGTACTGGCACAAAAAGAGACACAAAATCAATGGAAGAGAACAGAAAACCCGGAAATAAACCCACAAGTACATGGTCACTTAATGTATGAAAAAGGAAGAAAGAATATGAAACGGGAAAAAGACCGTCTCTTCACCAAATGGTGTTGGGAAAACTGGTCAGAATAAGAATGAAATTGGCCCACTTTCTTCCATCATACACAAACATAAAACCACAATGAATTAAAGACCTAAAGGTGAGACCTGAAACCATAAAAATCTTAGGAGAGAGAACAGGCAGTAATGTGACAGTGGCTGTGGCAACATTCTTCTAGATAGGTCTCCTGAGCCAAGGGAGATAAAAGCAAAAATAAACTATTGGGACTACATCAAAATAAAAAGCTCCTGCACAGTGAAGGAAACAATCAATAAAACTAAAAGACAACTATTGAATGGGAGAAGATATCTGCAAATGACATATCTGATAAAGAGTTCGTCGTATCCAAAATATATAAAGACCTTATGTAAATCAACACCTAAAAACCAAATAACCCAATTGAAAAAATAATAATTCCAATTGAAAAAATGAGAAAAAAGAAAAGAACAGACATTTCTCCAAAGAAGACATCCAGATTGGGCCAACAGACACATGAAAAGATGCTCAACATCGCTCATCACTCATCAAATACAAATCAAAACCATGATGAGATTACCACGTCACATCTGTCAGGATGGCTAAAATCAACAACACAAGAAACAACAGGTGCTGGCGAGGATGCAAAAAAAGGGGAACCCGCGTGCACTGTTGGTGGGAGTGCAAACTGGTGCGGCCACTGTGGAAAACTGAATGGAGGTTCCTCAAAAAGAAACAGCTACCCTATGATCCTGTAATCACACCACTGGGTATTTACCCCCAAAATACAAAAACACTAATTCAAAGGAATATATGCACCCCGATGTTTATTGCAACCCCTATGTTTATTATATTTATCTATAACCGCCAAATTATGGAAGCAGCTCAAAGGCCCATCAGTAGGTGAACTGATAAAGAAGATGTGGTATATACATACCATGGAACATTACTCAACTGTAAAAAAGAATGAAATCTTGCCATTTGCAACAACGTGGATGGAACTAGAAAGTATAACGCTAAGTGAAATAAGGTAGTCAAAGAAAGACAAATATCGTATGATCTCACTCATATGTGGCATTTAAGAAACAAAACAAATGAGAAAAGGAAAGAGAGAAGCAAACCAAAAAAGAGGGGAGGTGGGTGGGACGATGTGTGAAATAGGTGACGGAGATTAAGAAGCACACTTGTGACGAGCACCGGGTGACATATGGAAGAGCTGAATCACTACTGTACACCTGAAACAGTAGAACGCTGCATGTTAACTATACTGGAATTAAATTACAAACTTAATTTAAAATAAAAAAAATTATCTCAGCAAATGTACACTTAAGGTTTGTGCATTTTATTGAACATAGATTTTATACAAAAAGGAAAAAACTAAATAAAAAGCATGCTGAAATATTTAGAGGGAAGTTAACGGATGTCTATGGCTTTCTTTGAACTACACCAAAAGCTGAGATGCTAACGGATGGATAGAGGGATGTATAAACAGAGAGACGTGTAATAAAGCAAACACAGCAAAATGTTAGTGCTACACTTAAATAGTAGGTATGTGAATGTTCACTCTTCGACCCCCCCTTTCCCTTCAAATGTTCCAAGCATTTTTAACATTTCCCTAAAATGTTGGGGGAAAATGAATGGGCAAGACCTCATTGGTAATCTGCTAAGAATGTGAAAATTATTAAAAACTACTCCGTCCCAAAGTTTCATTTGAAAGCTCTAGAGCTTTGTTAACATTAATATAAAACTTTCCGGCCTGCAACGGAAGAATTTTAAGCAAGCCCATTACATTCATTCTACTCTCATCAATAATCAGAGCAGAACATCAAGTTACAACCATCTCATACCCTCTTCTAGGATTCTGAGTCTCTTAACTTTTGCTCAGTACATCCTGCCAGCACTTGCCATCCGCTCTTTCTGGAAACTGAAGCAAGAAATCAAAAAGGTTTGGTGCTTTTTGCCCAGGATCCTTGGTTTGTCTGTCGGGGTTCTATTTGTTTTTAATCTTTTTTAAATTGCTTATTGTTAAAAAAGAAAAAAATACCAAAGAGTGAGGCGTGCTCTGTTTTAAGCCGCCTGAAATGTACCTTGCTCGGATGTTTGCGAAGGATACACAGTCCTTGAAATATCTGCATGAAAATAGATGTGCACATAACCTTCCAGTATTTTCATAAAGAGCATCACAGTATACAGGCTTCTGAATTCTGCTTTATCTACACAGCGGCCCAACTTACATATGGCAGCCATTAGTGTTCACCAATATCCGGTTTCTCTCATCCTTCTGGATACATGGGCAGGGCCACGTGGCTGGTGCTGGCCACTGCACTGAGAGTGTTTAAATGAGAGGTGTTTCTTCCCAGCTGAGCACGTGTTGGGGGTGGACCCTCCAAAATGCCCTCTCAGGCCCAGTGATCAGCGACATTCAAGGCAGTGGCTCTTTTGTTAGCCTCAGTTCCTATTGTTTCCCCAACAATCACAACAGATACACAGTGAGCAGGAAATAATTCCTCTGTTGATTTAGTTTCCTGAGATGTTCTGGGATTAGTTGTTACCGTGGCATCACTTAGCTCTTCCTCACTGATACACGGAGTATTCCTTCCGGGTGCATTATTTGGTCTACGTCATCCTTTCTTATGGCCAAATAAGACTGTCTTAAATGAAAGCGGTAGGATGTATCCAACTCTTCCCCTACTGTTGGGCATTTGATTTTTCCAAATGTTTGCTATTACGAAGTGTCACAATAAATATTACATGTGGGTGGGCACGCAGAAGTGTGCACACACGATCTGTTACAGTCCACTTGTGAGATTCTTTTCTGAATAAAAAACTTCTGAGAGTGCAATTACTAGGTAAAAGGTTCTACCCATTAGGCGGATACCCCAACTGTTTTCCCAAAAAAAAAGCTGAACAAATTAAAAATTCCATCAACAGAAAATGAGACTACCTGTCCACCTGGAGTTACATTCTTCTTCTTCCCTTTTTAAATGTTTTCATTTATTTTTGAGAGAGAGAGAGAGAAGAGAGAGCGAGTGAGCACAAGCTGGGGGGCTTGAAATTTAGGTACACAATCATATTTAGGTTCTAAAATAAAACTCAGCCTCTGGTTTGATTTTGGGCCATTTATACAGTGATTCCTTTTTTTTTTTTTTAAATATTTTTTCATTTATTTCTAGGAGAGAGAGAGAGACAGCGTGAGCAGGGGAGGGTCAGAGAGGGAGGGAGGTACAGAATCTGAAACAGGCTCCAGGCTCTGAACTGGCAGTCAGCACAGAGCCTGACGCGGGGCTCGAACCCACGAACCGTGAGATCATGACCTAAGTGAAAGTCGGACGCTTCACCAACTAAGCCACCCAGGCGCCCCAATTTATACAGTGATTCCTAAATGCTTATTTCCATTATACCTGGGGTAACAAAATAATGGAATTTTATGGTTGGAAGGGACGTCATAGTGATCTAATCGAAGGCTTAGTCAAATAAGTATGTACTAGGATACACAGGTAAGATCAATGGGAGAAGGTGTAGGACATTAAGCATCGTGGGGCTGGTTGCCATGAGGAAAAGTAGGCTCAGTTTCTGTTTTTCAATAGGTGCTAGGTATGTAGATTTTTGCTGAGACTCCTATCTTTAGAAAACATTAAACAAAAGCCAAACTAAATACAACTGCCAGCTTCCAATCTAGAAGCTTCACTGAAGCTAATCCAATACCTTCTTTTAAGGCAAGCTGAAACTCAGAAACATGTGTCAGAGATTGCAAAAGTAGCAGACTCTAGGCGAGGGCTTTGTATTTTGTTTAGCTGTGCAGTGGGTCAGAGCAGTATTTACAAAGCGCTAAGACGAGGCAAGTGTTGTGCTTGGTTTGGTTACAGACAAGAGTTTAGTACCTAATGTCCACATTTTATGTTCTCTCTCTGGCTCAACTTGGCTTGGATTTGCTATCATGGCAAACTAAAGGGTACATTTAAATACTTTTAAAGTTTATTTATTTTGAAAGAGAGCGAGCGAGAGAGCACACGCATAAGGAGGGAAGGGGCAGAGAGACAGGGAGAGAGGGAGGGAGGGAGAGAAAGAGAGAGAGAGAGAGAGAGAGAGAGAGAGAGAGAGAATCCCAAGCAGACTCCATGCTGTGAGCACAGAGCCCGATGTGGGGCTCAAATCCATGAACCATGACATCATGACCTGAGCTGAAACCAAACGTCGGATGCTTAACCAACTGAGCCACCCAGGCGCCCCTGCAAAGGGTACCTTTTAAATCATCCTTCTATGTTGGGGGAAATTCTCATATTATACTCCCCGCCACTCAACATGGAAGTCAGAGCTCAATTTCCCAGCCTTCCTTGCAGTTAGAAACATGCGGGTGACCCAGGCTCCACCAATCAGGAAAGCTTGTGTAAGATTTTGACTTGGAAGAGATTAACGGGAAAAACAGGTAGGTGTAGACCAGGTTTGGTTTCAGCCAGTTTTCAGCAGTGGCAAAGGACGCCAGGTTGCTGGAAGCAGTGGTGTCAGCAATGGCCGTGGTAATATCGCGTCCTTCGCAGCCGTGCAAATGTAGCATTGTCGTGGGTGGTGTGTTGGTAACAGAGGCCATTTCCCCATCAGACAAGTTCTCCAGCCCAGTTCTGGGCGCTATTCCTAGAATTTAGTTTCAGGCTTATTTCTCAAGCCCTTCCAAGATCCTTTTAATAAATTCCTTTTCTGCTTAACTAGCCAGAGAGGATTCTGCTTTAAAAAAAAAAAAAACTAAACTAAAAAAAATAATAATAATAAATAAATTTAAAAAAATAAAAAAAAGCCCTAAGCCCTCACCAAGACGAGGAACACCATCAGGCGGGGACAGGATCAAATCAAAGATCTTGGTCTTTTTGATTCCCAGGCCAGTGTCTTTCCTATGATGTCACACTATTTATATTTGATGCTTTGAGGAAGGTTCAAAACGCGGTTTTCCAAAAACATAGGCCGAGGCTCCCATCCCAAAGATACGCTATGAACACAGTCAAAATGTCTTATTTGGTTCATGATGAGAATAGACCTTCAAATGCTTCTGGAATTTGTCTTTGTTCCTGCTTTTGTTCATGGAGATTCAGAGACTAGTCGCTTCCTTAAAAGATGTCAGACTTAAAATAAAAACACCCGTAACAACGTACACAGAGTAGTTCAAATAAAGATAGAGCAAAACCACATCAAGGGAGAGATAACTGTCAGAGATAAATCAGGATGAGATCATTCCAATGTTCTAAGCACCAAATTTATAATTCTTCTTCCTTGAACTAAAGGACACTAATAGGGTGGATTATAACAATGTTTCCCGACCTTGGTCCACCAACGATGACGTTTATTTTCCGCCTTCATGGCCTCCAAGTTTTTCAAGAGTGTCTTCCAACCTCATTTATTAAACACTGTTTTCGATGACCTCATCATAGATAAATCTACAACCTAACTGAAATGCTGAAAATAAGACCTGGAGTTCTATTCCTGTTTCTGGTGACACAAAGTGGCAACTGTCAGGATAAAGGGTTTTTGTGTTCCCGTGCCCGCGATACACGATAGCATGCTACAGCAAAGAACTTTCTATACGTTATCAGACTTATTCGTTGCCACGGCTCTGTATAGTGGGTATTATCATCCCCATTTTACAGGTAAAAACATCGTTCAGCCACTTACTCGAGGCCTCCAGGCTGACACTGGGTAGAGCTGAGATTTGGATTCAGGTCAGCAAGCTCAAAGGCACATCTATTTATACTGTGCCACCTCTCTCTGGAAGAGTTTCAGTTTTACAAGAGAGACAATTTTCTCAAGACTCCTAATCTTAGGAGGGGTCTATTATGTGGATGGTCACCGGAAATCTCTTGACCCTGCAACTGACGAGGGCGGGGGTCTGAGGAAGAACCATGGAACAGCTTACTCAGTGCACTGAGGCCTCAGACACTGGGTCCGGGAGGTATGCGGGAAAGACACGAAGGTGAAGCAGGCATGGGCCTTGTCCCCTGGGACCTCTCCCCAGGTGGGGAGAAAAGGCAAGTGCACAGAAAACCAAAATATACACTGGCGATGTGGGGCAGGACTCACTTCCGGTAGGCAGATGGAGGCTTTGGGTGGTGGCCGGAGAGAGTGACCACATCTTCCCTGGCATGGGGGCCCTTGGGTCTGCCGCAGCCTATGGCTCAGAGTCCAGGGTCCACGTGGGGAGGCCTCACACTGCCATGTTCCTGGTTGTACAAAACACCGGACCTTCCTGGCTCCCTGCTGCTGTCTGTCCATCAGGTGTCTGAGGCCCTGAGAAAGGCTCTCTGCACTCTCCTGGGTAACACTCAGCCACTCTCAGAGGCCAGGCTGACAGACCCTCAGGAGGCAGAACCAGTGACCCCCATGAGGCAGAAGAGAAACATTCCGTCTCCAAACTGCCTCCTGCTGTCCCCACCTGTCTCTGCGATCCTTCGGGTCATGTTGGAGGCGATGATCTCAAGAAGGCCCACACCTTAGTCCGCTGATGTGTTATCAACAGTGGCGTCTTATACAGAGGTGGTTTATTAGCCCCTGCTCTCAAGGTTTCCCTGAGAGAAGCACAAATCTCTGAGACCGGAAACACCAGGGGCCTCGACCACTGCCCCAGTAGCCGGTCGAGGCTCTGAGTCCCCGGGTGCACGCGGAGAGTGCCAGGTATGTAAGAAGGGGAGAGACTCAGGGTCCGCAGAGGTGAAGCCTGGAGGCCTACGCCACACACCTGTCTCTGCCTGTCTGCTCTATGGTTGCCAAGTGCATAGTAGGAAGGGGAACGTTTTACAAGCGTATTTATCAACCTACATTTTAAGGGTTTCAGAAAGGCAGCACCTAGAAAGGGCCTTAGAGACCATAATACGGGCAAGAGTGAGGTGCAGGTAGGTGAAGTGAGTTGCCCGGGTCACTTGGCTAGTGAGGATCAGGCCTAGCTCTCTCTGGACTCCCTTACGGACAGAGACAGATCGCCCCTCCCCAGTGCAAGGCAAGCAATCATCTATTTGTCCACTGCAGACTCCGATGGAATGTTCCCAAGAAATAGGCCACTCCTTAGATCGTTCGATGAACATCTACTGTACTTGGCAGGAGCCATTAATGGAGACCAGGAAGTAAACCACACAACAGGGGCCCCCCGTGGGTAGTAGATGAAATGCATCTGATACCACATCTGGCCCACAGTAAGGGCGAGATAAGCAGGGACTTCTATAAAAGTCTTCTTGTGAGATGGAAGGGGAGGGGTTAAGGCAAGGGTCAGACGGTGACCAAACTCACATGAAACCCCGAAAGGCTGGGGTTTGCGCTGGAGACCATGTGGCTGCAGAGTTTAGAGGAACCGCATCATCAGATTTCAGGAAGGTCACTCTGGCCAAGATGTGGGAGGATGGGAGTAAAGAAAAGGAGGTTTAGCCGCACAGTTTGCAACAGGGTCCAAGTGACCCGTGATAAAGAGTGAGAGAGAAAGAGTGAGCAGGGGAGGGGCAGAGAGAGAGGGAGACCCAGAATCCAAAGCAGGCTCCAGGCTCTGAGCTGTCAGCTCAGAGCCTGACACGGGGCTCGAACTCACGAATTGAGAGATGATGACCCGAGCCGAAGTCAGACGCTTAACCAACTGAACCACCCAGGCGCCCTCCGAAAAAACTGTTTTTAAAAAGAAGTATAGTTCAAGGTGGGTAGGAGAGGTCAAGATTTCTATATTGAAGGTAGAGAAAGCAAAGAAGGCAGAGAAAAGGCAGGTCCTGGCCCCAGGCTCTGGGCACAAGTATGGTGGCCGTTACCAAGACAGGGCCCCTAGGTACAACTTTAGGGGAGAAGGAAAGGAGGTCAACTTAGAAAAAGTGATTTTGGGGATGCCTAAGGCACAGCCAATGGGGAGAGGCCCTGGGGGCGTATAGCTCAGGAGAAGGGTCTGAGCTTGAGGACCCAATAGGCAGAAACCAGCCCTGAGGCAACAGCCAAAGCAGCAGAGGCAGGAGGAGACGCGCCACTCGACGAATTTTCCTGACGGCCCTACTATCTGTCAGACACTGCAAAAAGCGCTGAGGCTAAAGCAGAAGACCAGAAAGGGAGGGTCCCTGCTCTCCAAGAGGTTACCTTCTGGGGAGAAGAGTCGGGACACACACCCAGACATGTGCACATAAATAAATGAAAGAAAAACATGAGCTAGTGAGAGCACCCGGAACGGAGTCTCGTGTGGGGCGACGGAGACTGGCTGTGTAGTTCCTTCGCCTTTCGGGAAAGGGTGTAAGGCACAGAGGAGAGAGGTGAAGGGGCGCCTGCGTGGCTCAGTGGGGTAAGCGTCCCACTTTGCCTCAGGTCACCATCTTGCAGTTCACGGGTTCGAGCCCCTTGTTGGGCTCTGTGCTAACCATGAAGAGCTTGCTTTGGAGTCTATGTCTCCCAGTCTCTCTGCTCCTTCTCCGCTCACGCTCTGTCTCTCTCTCTCTCTCTCTCTCAAAAATAAACATTAAAATGGGGGGGGGGGAATCACGAGCTAGAGGCCCACAAGCACAGAAGGCACAGTGCCTGACCCCAAACATGTGACGTCCTGACTCCTGATCTACGTTCTCATCGGGAGACAATGCCGCCAAACCAGAACCTCCAGGGATGATTCTAGCAGGTCATCACTCCATTCAGGAACTAAGATATTTATGGAGCCCAGCGCTAGGTGTCGAGGATAGGGCCGTGAAGAGGACCGTCGAGGTAGGTGCCTGGCCCTCAGGAAGCTTCCAGTCTCACAGGAGGAGACGGCCAAGCACATACGTGCCTAGTGCAGTTGTCCACACAGAGGAACCGCAAGTGGTACTAACCGCTGTGAAAACTACCACGAGAAGCCTAAGGCTAACAGGGAGCGATGGACTTTGGGCAGGACAATCGGAAGAAAAGCCCCGCCGAGAAAGAGTCATTTCCGAGGAGTCTTAGGGGTGCCTGGGTGGCTCAGGAGGTTGGGCGTCCAACTTCGGCTCAGGTCGTGATCTCATGGTTCTTGAGTTCGAGTCCCGCGTCAGGCTTTGCGCTCAGAGCCTGCTTCGGATCCTCTGTGCCCCCCTCTCTCTCTGCTCCTTCTCACTTGCACCCTCGCTCGCAAAAATGAATAAACATTAGGGGAGAAAAAACTCACTCAAGAGGAGTCTTCGAGTTCGCAAGTGTGCGGTGAAGAGGACTGCGGTGCGGCACAGCCTGCGTTCTGAGCAGGGGGAACGGGACCCGCACGGGCTTGGAGACAGGAGAGAGGCTGACATGTCTGAGAAGCCAGGTGGCAGCCGGCAAGGCCAGAGGACAGGGCTGGGGAACGAGCAGTGGGAACACTGGAAACACAAACCGAGTCACAACACTCAGGGCTCAGGCTGGCTGCACTCAAGTGCCTGGACCGTACTGGAAGGTCAACGGCAAGGCCCTGAAGGGTCCCGCAGGCCAGGCATGACCTGATCTGGTTTTCATCTGAAGGAATTTCTGGCCGGGAAAGGGTCTAAAGATGGGGGCGGTGAGGGGGAGGCGGCGGGGGCTGCTGGGTCTCTCGGGTCACGTGATGCCTCGAGGCTGTTCTCCCTGCCGTGGCCAGGCGAGCCTTTATTCCACTCACAGTCCGGGTCAGGCCTCCATCCGCAGGGCAACTTTTCAAACTCCTTGGATCTCCTGCCCGGCCTAAGTGCCTCCCCAAAAGTCCCATAAACTCTCTCAAGTGCTTCCAACGGGCTTTGCCAGAGCGCTGGGAGAATGGGTGCCTTTGAAAAAAAGGACACAAAATAATCACACGAAACCAATCCCTCATTTCTGGCGGAAATGCGTTTCCTCCTCTACTGCTTTCCATTAGGCCGTGGCCTAAGCAATTGTCTTTGCCCTTTTCTCTGTCTCCGTTTATTTTCCAGAAGGCCCCGGACATGTGTACTACTGTGAACAAGAACAAGGAACTATAAATTCTTATTGATCCCAGAAGGTTGGCGATTCTAAACAATAAAAATATGTCCTGACCGCTGCTCTCCTAAGAACATTTTGGAGACACAAAGGAGCTTTGTTAAAACAACACGGGAGTTCTGGGGACACTGTGGGCCGGACGGTGGCCTCGGGTCACCAGGTATTGATGCCATTGGCGACGCCAGTCCCAAAGCTGGACAACCTCCCTGACGGCTTCTCCTGGGCTCTCACTTCCTCATTGGTCAGTGAGCGAGTTTCCTAAATAGCCCTCAGCCACTATTGTTTCCAGAAGCCAGAATTCTCAGCCCAGAGAGAAAGTCCTCTTTGTCCTCCCATCCATGATTTAATTTACATTCTCCTGAACGCCCATTCACTTTGTTTTCAAGGCTAAGAAGTCTCACAATTGTACTAGGTCCTGGCTTTGAATTTCCCTGTGTTTCCACTGTTCGGCAGTTTGCCCGGGTCAGCCACTGGACAGTCTCGGAACCCGGCCCCACCTTAGAGAAAACCTTTACTGCTCATGATCTCTTACTGCGGTTCCAACCGCTGTCATGTATCTTCTCCGCGATGGCTGTAGTTTTAGGTTTTTCGAAATACACAGATGCGTGTAAGCAGATCTACGCACGGATGCACACGTATCACGTCTTCTCGGATAATCAGGAGAGCGTCCGCTATCTTTTCCAACCGCATCGCATTCCCCGGAGAGCTGGCCCTCCCTTTGTTCCCCAGATTTCAGAGGGGGGCCTTGAGCCGCATTTTCTCCTGCCCTTCTCACTCAGAGGCACTCCTCCTGGCCACCCGTCAAGCCTTGAATACCATGACTCACAAGACAATGGAACTGACTTTCTGTGCTTTGGTCTCTCTGTTCTTGCCCATAAACTTCATTTATATGCAAGTGCATCAACTTTACTAGGAATGGGCCAAATTTATCACAAAGGTATGGGCACAAAGAAATGTCAAGCCCTAATAATAAGAATAAAGTACATAGTAAATTATTTAGGAAGCGCTAGGGAAGAAACTGTTCTTTGCTCTTCGGAGGATCCTGAAGGGAAAACAGACTGTCGTTAGCAGAACTCTGGCTTACCTGAATGTATTATAATCCACCGTCTTTGTAAACTCAGGGTCAGCATCTCTGAATACCTGCTTGACCTCTCTGGATTTTGACTGTTCTTCTTTCAGCTTTTGTAGGACAAGTTCAATGCTGCTCATAGGAAACTGAAAGGGGGGAGAAGAAAGGGAAGATATTTAAACATGCCTGAGACACGGGGAGCCCCATCTATCCGATGGCCAGCAAAGAGACTTCACGCTCTGAACTTGAAGGCAGCTGGCCATGGCTTTCCACAGAGACCCACATAGAGAAGACAAGGCTAGGCTTAAACCTCTTTGGTCATAGTTTTAGGACGAGTGGCATTCGCTCAGGCCCAGATCGGAAAGAAATGAGCTTAAGGGACGGTATGCCATTGGAATCTGAAAATAATCTCTTTTCACCTCAGCCTTCTCCCCTGAACCCTCGGACAGTTGGCCCAATATGTTGGGAGACCCCGATGGAGAGAATGGGGATTCAAAATTGAGTAAGTGGACCCCCGTTTTCTTCAGATCTTAAGAGTGGGGCCCCCCGGGGCTAATGGCCGCCAGACGATGCACTGGGCAGAACCTGGCCGGGTATCAGAAGATACACACACACCGTAATCCTCTGACATTCGCTCTCTGGCAATCCCCAGCTCCCAGCTCCTACCCTGTGATTAGGTTTTTGACTCTGCAAAAATACTTCTTATTCGATCCAGCAAAGCATAAGCTTATAAATAATTGTAGCTAAGAGCTAAAAAAAAAAAAAAAAAAAAAAAAAAGATAGAGAAGGCTAACTCTGAAGACTAAAAACACTGATGTTATAATTTAGTATAAAGGTCCCTCTTTTCCACCAGGGGGTTTGGGACCGACTACAGCCCCTTATCCTCCCCCTACCTTCTGCATTTCCTTTAATCTATGTCCATGATTGGATCTATAAGCTCTTCTGAAAAGGCTCCTCAGATTGATATTAAAGAGTATATATTAATCTTCCTTGGCATAGAAAGTCCTTGTTAAGGGTAATTTTCAGATAATGCAGGTTTCACGTGGGCTGCCAAAAACAGATAATGTCCTACCCTGCTTGTATCTTTCCGAAAGGAGAAAAGCCTTTTCTATCTTACACACAGAGTAAAGCCTTGGATTGTGAGCAACTTGTTCAGTGAGTGTTCTGCAAGACGAGCAAGCGTTTCTCACAAATTTTAACTCGATCGACAAGCGATGTCTTGCGATACGAGCAGTACTTGCCGCTGAATGTCAGTCACATGATCGCAACTGAGCCAACGGTTCTTGAAATTTGCCTTGATATATGAGTGCTTTGGATTATAAACAGGTTTCTGAAACAAATTCTGCTCACAAACCACGGTTTTACTGTATTTATATTACATATATATGTAATACATATAAATACAATATATTACAATGTAATACAATATAAATACATATGTATTTATATACATATATAAATATATATATATGTATGTATACACGCCTTCTATGTAGACATAGAGGTTCACCCTGTGTTTGAAAACCACGTCCTAATTCCCAATAGCTACTGCAGATTGTATACTGACTGAGCCTGCTATGGGCTGCACAGAGCTAAGTGCTTCACACACATTATCCGCACCCACGCTTCAGAGTGACTCTGCAACAGTCACTGTTTAAAGATGAGGAAAAGTGGAACTCAGGGGAAGTACATGTTTAAGGCCTCTTGGCCAGTAAGTGTGGAGTTAGGTTTCCTTCCTAGCTGAGCCTACTGGTCTCCAGAAGTCTGACTGCCCTCTTTTCAAGCCTCTCACCTGAATTCTGTGCTTCTGAAGGGCTCCCGTTCCGTTCTATGCTAACCCGACGTCCTAACACCACCGATGGAGAAATGGTGGGGCAACCCCGGGGAGCACTGCCTGGGACTACCATCAAAACAGACCATGAAGAGAGGGCGCCTGGGTGGCTCAATTGCTTAGGTGTCCGATTCTTGGTTTCGGCTCAGGTCATGGTCTCATGGTCGTGAGGTGAAGCCCACGTCGGGCTCCATGCTGGCAGCCCAGAGCCTGCTTGGGATTCTCTCTCAACTCCTCTCTCTCTGCCCTTCCCCCACTTGCACATGTGTATGCGCATGCTCTCTCTCTCAAAATAAATAAACCTTAAAAAGAGAGAGATCGTGCAGAGGAGAGCTGACGGCCTGCGGTTGCTGTACCGTCGCGATTGCTTCGAGCATTCCTGCCAAGGCCATACTCTGCCCAGGCTGTCTTCCTCCCAGGGACCGCGATGGGGGCACCAGGGCTGGGCCATTCCTGCCCGACCTGGGACTTCTATGGGTAGCCTTCACTCTCAGGCTCCCCATCGGCCTGGCTGGCACTTTCGCAGAGCTGCATGGGGTCTTAGACCTTTCCTACCCCAACCTCCCCCCTTCTCTCACCTTTCTCAGGGCTCAGACCTACATTTCGGTCTCCACACCAACTCCTGCTCCCGCCCCGTTTATCCTTCATATGCGTTTCTCCCAATGCCTCATTTGCTTATCTAACTCAGCCTTGGTACCCGCTGCTCAGAGGACCCAAACATATAAGGATGAGATGATATATGCAGAGAGACTGATCTTAGCAACTTACTTCTGAGCATTTTATATATAAATGAAAGATAACTAATACCATACCATACACACACACACACACACACACACACACACACACACACACACACAGCTAGCACATAAATATTATTATTACTTACAGGCAGACATTTACTTTTTTTTATCTGAGAGGTAGAGAGGGTGCAGGCAAGTCAGGGAGAAGGGCAGAGGGAGGGAGAGAGGGAGAGGGAGAGAGAGAAAACGAATCTGAAGCAGGCCCCACGCTCAGCGTGGAGGTGGATGCCGGGCTCGATCCCACAACCCTGGGACCATGACATGAGCCGAAGTCAAGAGTTGGATGCTCAACCAAATGAGCCCCCCAGGTGCCCCTACAGGCAGACTTTTCTGGACAGATTTTTCTTTTCTTTCCTTTCCTTCCTTTCCTTCCTTCCTTCCTTTCTAAGTTTATTTGTTTTGAGAGAGAGAGAGAGAGCACGATCGGGGTGGGGGAGCAGAGAGAGGGAGGGAGAAAGGGAATCCCAAGCAGGCCCCACGCTATCAGCACAGAGCCTGGGGTGGGGCTCAAACCCACAAAGCTGTGGGATCGTGACCTGAGCTGAAACCAAGAGTTTCGAAACCGACTGAGCCTCCCCAGGCACCCCCAGACAGGTTTGTCGGTATCAGGCAAGGACTCGCAAATACACGCATTTGCACACCAAGCCAGTCCACACTTGAAATCGAGATTTTATCAACATGTTATTTTTCCACAACAGCATTGTCACCCCGGTCCTTTCGGTAACAGGACCCATCGGCCACCTCCTTTCAAACGAAAAGACTCTCTGAGCTCACACTGCCAGCTGGTCCTTGAACTCTCATTCAGGCCTCAGGTGGCTCCCGTTACGGAAAGCTGCAACCCCAGCATCTCTCAGGGTTCCCTCGGGGTTTCTGTTTGTTCTGTTCCTGCCCTTCCACAGGGGCCCGTGCCAATTAGCTCGGCCGGCACGGCGGGTGGCACCAGATTGTCTTCCTTCCCTATAGCTGCTGAAATTTCTTTAGGAAAACATTGTCCGCGTCAGCAGAAAACCCAAGAAACCCGATTCAACCCCGGGCCTGCCTCCTGCCTGTGCCTGGCACCCGTGATGCCGGGCATCGGAGGGCCCGGCGTGTCAACAGAGGCGGCCGGCACCGGCGGCCAAGTCGCACACATCCATTATTCATGCGCACATGTGTGAATGCACAATGTAGAACCCGCGGCAGGATGAGGCAGCCCGGGCCCAGGGAAGGAAAAACCTGGACGACGACACAGCGCGGAGAGGCGAGGCAACAATGATACGGGGGCTCACCTTGTCTGAATTCTCCTCCATGTAGCGTAAGGTATACTTGTCGGCGTTGAGTAGATGAAACAGGTAGCCGTTCACGTTCACTCTGGCTCCGATATACAGCTCCTCAGCCTTGATGTATTCAGAGGGTTCGCTTTTAAAGACTTCTTGTCCAGGCTTCTTCACACGGCTTCTTTTCAGGAACATCCCACCGGTAAACCCTATAGAAAAAGCAGAGAGTTTAATGAGGAGCCTTTATTCTTCACAGAACCACGTGGCTCGCTTTCAGAGGAACTTCGTGTTCAAGCACAGACCGTACAACTTGGCCTGTGAACCCACGGCTGCCGAGTGTTCTCAGACTTAAGGGAGAATGAGTGAACGACAAGGCTCCCTAGGTGAATGTGTGGAGGAGGAAAAGGTAGGACGTTCCAGCCTTTTCTTTCCTCTCTCTTCTCCCTTTCCCAAACCACATGCTTAAAATAAACACCGATCGTGTTGCCTGCTACAGACCCAGAAGCCGAGTGGGAACTGAGGCATCAAGAAAATTCCCAGCTTTAGAGCCCATGTGGAGAGTACCATGTACAACATTCCTTACTTGAGCTTATTTCCACCTATTTGTTTCAGATGATGTCTTATGCTTATCACCACATGCAGGTTAAGCAGATGATGCCCTGCTTTTGATGTGTGTTTATTTTTGAGAGAGAGAGAGCGAGTGAGCATGTGCACACAAATGGGGGAGGGGCAGGAAGAGTCAGAGACACAAAATCCGAAGCAGTCTCCGGCTCTGAGCTGTCAGCACAGGGCCTGACACGGGGCTCGAACTCATGAAATCGAACTTATGAACCGCGAGATCATGACCTGAGCCGAAGTCAGACTCTCAACCGACTGGGCCACCCAGGCGCCCCAAAGATGCCCTGCTTCTGGAAAGGAGCTTACTTAACTGTCTGAAGAGAACTATGGAAGTCTGTAACTTTTTAAAAATGTTTCCTACAGGCTACCTATCTTTGCTTCTTTTAGCAATGCCACACGGTTCTTACTTTCCAGAATTCTGACCGGTTCATCTGCTCTCCTCTGGGGGTTATTTGCTGGGCGATCTTCAGGAGTTATTTCACCTCTCTGAACCCCTCTGAATTCTCACCAATAAAATGGGAATGAAATTTGCAGGGGGCTATGAAAACGTGCCCTTCAGGTCATCTGTTGTGGGGAACACAGTTGGCAAAGGACTCGGCAGCTGGGCTCTGAAAACTACCCCTGGGCCTGTGTCGCGGCCATGCTTCCCACGGTCTGCTGGGAAAGGCAGGGATTATGGAGGTCGGCCCATTCCCGCAAGATGGAGGCCCCACCAAACGAGCGGCTTTGGCTCCAGGACCCCCGGGCAGTCTTGCTGAAATTTGCTCCGAGCCGCCCTGCAGTCTAAGACTTTCTCTTTCCTTTCATCCTTCCCTCTGTCCTTCACAGGAGTCAGACACGCACTGCCATCTAGCCACTCTCTGGCCCCCTCGGGCTCCTTCTACAATTTCCCTTGCCGACGTTTTCCCTAAAAAAACCTCTCGGACGTTCAGTCTCATCTTGAGGTTTGCCCCTTGGAGGATCCTGACGAACACAAAACCTCATAAAGTTCTTGTAAGGATAACCGTGGGTATTCAATCGTGGCTATTATAATTAGTAAGCTTATGCTTGACTTCCAGCACCCTGTTTTCTGCAAGCTGCCATCTGTTTGGCCAGACTCTCCCCCATTCTAGATGTACAGAGTTCATTTGCTTTTTTAATTTTGTTTGTAGGCTCCCCCACCCAACACGGGGCTTGAACTTCCCACCCTGAGATCCAGAGTCACATGCTGTACCAACTGAGGCAGCCAGGCACCGCCCCCAGAGTGGATCTTTTGACCTTTAAGAGCTGGACTCCTATGTGATTTCTTATTTTAAGGTTTGATCCATTATTCAAAGGACTCTGCAGCCCGACGGAGTTATACAAATCATTCATTATTCATTGGCGTGCAGAATGGCTCCTACAAGCTCGTAATGGCTCCTATTAAATTTTTAGGGATTCTGCAAGCCAGTTGTTAGAGCTGCTTGCTTGAAATGGACTATGGTTGGGATATCTACAATCACGGCAATTGGCAAACGTTGTTTACAAATTGGGGCTTTTACATTTTCTTCCGAGAGCCAGCACACCACTGATTACTCTTCCCAAATGTGCTTTCAGCACAGATAAAAGTTTTAAGCATGTTGCTACCCGGAACAGAGCCCTACGTCAAAGTCTGTGGCTCGAGTCAGCTATGCCCGTGGTATCAGCCCACTGCAGAGACGCATTCTGTGTGCCTGGGTGCTCGCTAGAACTGTGGCAGGAGCCTCAGACAGACAGACAAGCCAGAGGAAGGCAGATACTGAAGACGCAATGTGTTCATCTGAGATCATCTTAAAGTTAAGCATAAATTTTATAAGGGGTGCTCAAAAACAGAGATTTCCCCATCTGGCCGTCTTTGGGTGGAACTGGTGATAGACCATGATTCGGAAGCTCCTGGATTCCCCAGAGGGACCTCAGAGGCCACGGAGGAAAGGGGGGACAGTGTCCAAAAGGAAGCATCTGGAGTTCCCAGCCCTGAGTCAACCAAACTGTTCCTCATTTTATATGTCTGGGATCCCATTTAAGGGAACTTTGTAAAATGGACTTCAGTGGTTAAGAAGAAGAAGAAGAAGAAAGTCACTATCTTAGTCATCTAGACTATAAAATCAGACCATGCTCTCTAACGTTCCAAATGAAAAGGCCGGGGGAGGGCTGGGTGGCTCAGTTGGCTGTTGTCTGACTCTTGATTTCGTATCAGGTCAGGATCGTACGGTTGGTGGGATTGAGCCCCACATCAGGCTCAGAGTAGACAGCGCAGAGCCTGCTTGGGATTCTGTCTCTTCTCTCTCTGTCTCTTTGCCCCTCCCCCACTCATGCACACATGCATGCTCTCTCTCAAAATAAAGAAATAAATATTTTTTTAAATGCAGAGACAGTTACTTGTTCTGAGAAAATTGCTAGAAGAGCTAGGTCTCTTACCTGAATTCCTCTCTATTGGTTCAAACACTGAAATTGTGTCATCGCTGAGAAAGTACGAAATAACAAACATCCTGTCCAAGTCCATACATTTGTGCGTGATCAGTTTTGCAAAAAAACGGAGTATATTGCTTATGTTGCCATAGCTAAATGGAAGAGAAATGAGAGTTACAGCCTTGTTACGTGTTTTAAAAACCTGCAAAAGGCGTGCTATGTTTTTTTCTTTAATTGCAGTCTCAGTGACTTACAAGATGCTATCAGTTTCAGGTATACGACATAATGATTCATTATGATCGCCACAATAATTTTTTTAATGTTTTATTTATTTCTGAGGGAGAGAGAGAGAGAGAGAGAGAGCGAGCAGGGGAGAGTGAGAGAGAAAGAAGATACAAAATCTGAAACAGGCTCCAGGCTCTGAGCTGGCAGTCAGCACAGAGCCCGACGCGGGGCTCGAACCCACGAACTGTGAGATCATGGCCTGAGCCGAAGTCGGAGGCTTAACTGACTGAGCCACCCAGGCACCCCGATCACCGCAGTAAGTTTACCTCCCATCCATCATCACATATAGTTATGTGTTGTGGTTCTCGTGATGAGAACTTTTAAGATCTACTCTCTTCACAACGTTCAAACGTGCAATCCAGTATTATTAACTATAATCACCATACTGTAGATCACATCCCCAGGACTTATTTATTTTATAACTGCAAGTTTATACCTGCTTGTACCTCCTTCACCCATCTCCCTCATCCACTGGGTGTGCTATGCTTTGGAGACAGAAGCGTAAACTCTCTCACGTTGAAAAAGTTCAACCACCTTCTTATTAAGGCTTTCAATCTATATGCAGAGCCATTTTCTCAGTCAGTTAAAATATCCCTTAGTCTTCAGATGGCCAGGGAAAGTGCCCCCTGGGAAAATGTACCCAAAATGAAGGTCGTAAACTCACTCCTCAAACCAGCTGCCCTGAACAGCCTGGAGCCACTGTTTCATGTTCACCTCCCACATTCTCAGCTCCTATTTCCTTGCTTCTTTCCAGCCGCCCATCCTCTCCTCCCTGATTTACTCCCCCAGCTCCCCACCATCTTCCCCCAACTCCCTTCAAGAGAAAAAAGACCTCTTGCCTTTCGAGTACTACACTAAATATTATAGACCTGCCCCTTTATAGCACTTAACCACCCACACCGTGAGCGCCTAGGACGTGTCTTACTAATACTAATACAACACAATAATATTAATAGAATACTTTTCGCATTGTAAGTACTCGATAAATGTAAACGTTTTTAAAAGATCCACACAGATCGAAATTTGCACGTAGAATTCCATGCATGAATACAATAGGCCAGTAGATGGAAGGAGGGATCAAAGTCGAGAATCAAAAGGTCCCAGGGATGCCTGGGTGGCTTAGTCAGTTAAGCGTCTTGACTCTTGGTTTCAGCCCAGGTCATGATCTCACAGTTCAGGAGTTCAAGGCCCGCGTCAGGCTCTACCCGGACAGCATAGAGCCTGCTTGGGATTCTCTCTCCCCTCCCTCTCTCTCTGCTCTTCCGCGGCTTATGCGTGCTCTCTCTCAAAATTAAATAAAACATTAAAAAAAAAAGTTCCCAAAGTTCACTGCCTGGTCATTGAAGAAATTAATTTATGGTCCATGAGAAGAACTGGCTGTGGGTATCACCTAGTGAATGGTGGCCTCTGTAACACACTAAACCCTTGGGGAGGTCTTTGGTAATCAAAATCCTTGCCTCAAGGAGGCACAGAGTAAAAGAAGCCATGAACTTCATCACGTCCCTGTCACCGCTCGAAGCAGGGAGGCCCTCGCTTTCAGACTCTCCTATGCTGAAATTCATTCTTACCCCCAGGGTCATGGCGATGAAGACACAACACCAAAAATCGTATTTCCGATTTGCTGTTCTCTGCCCCTTTCTCTGACTGTCTAGAGAAACAGGGCTCGAAAAGCATGGTGCCAAATTCCCAGCTATGTTGGCATAAGGCCTCATGTGAGACGGAAAGCAGCAGTTTGGAAGGCTGGCCTTAGGGTAGCCGGGGCCAAATAGCCAAAGCTCTGTCTTCTTCCTTCCTAGTTTCCGCGGCTTCGCATAGCTCTCAGATACCATGGGGCAGCTAAACCTCATCGACCATCTTCTCTGGTCCGTAACTGAATTTGTAAGTGATAGGTTTTGGGGGCGCCCGGGTGGCTCAGTCGGCTAAGCGTCTGACTCTTGATTTCGGCTCAGATCGTGATCTCACGGTTTGTGAGTTCGAGCCCTGCATGGCACTCTGCGCAGTGTGGAGTCTGCTTGGGATTCTCTCTCTGCCCCTCACTTGCACTCTCTCAGAGATAAATAAACCTTTAAAAAAGATAGTAAGTTGGGGTGCCTGGGTGGCTCAGTCGGTTAAGCGCCCGACTTTCGCTTAGGTCATGATCTCACGGTTCATGGGTTCGAGCCCCACGTCGGGCTCTGTGCTGACAGCCAGCTCAGAGCCTGGAACCTGTTTCAGATTCTGTGTCTCCCTCTCTCTCTGACCCTCCCCTGTTCATGCTCGCTCTCACTCTCCCTCTCTCAGAAATAAAAACATTAAAAAAATTTAAAAAACCAGTAAGTAACAGATCATATAACCCCCGTCTCATGAAGGACCCAGTAACTTTTACAGATGCCTGATAATACCACCCAAACAACCGAAGGAAGTTTCACATCAGGCCAGATGAACACGATGGTACACTTAGTGTCTTAGAACTTACGTACGTTTAGATGTGTGTACGTTTAGTGTGGGTTTTTCACACTTAAGATGCCATTTTGGCACCTAAGTCTTGTGTTGCGGACGGCTCATCAATACGGGATATAATTTCCTCAAACAAAATCTTTAGAGCTGTGGTTCACGAACTTCGTTGTGTTTACAAGTCACCCAGGGAATTGTGAAATACAGAAGACAGAGTCCTACCCCCACGGATGCAGATCCGGTAGTTGGCTGGCATCTCCAGAAACCTGTATTTTTAATAAGCTGCCCAGGAGAGTCTGACAAAGTGGTCCCCCAGAGCATGCTTTGAAAAACACTGCAAGTATCTTCAGCTGTTTCCTTGACTAATAAGCTAATTATCAAAATTCTCTTAACTCTCTCTTTATCACAATACTCCTAGCGCTCGAAACGCTAGCACTTTCCCTGCTTCCCATTATATCACCTCTATCGCTCCATCTGGCTTTCTGGGCCATGGACAGGTTCAAACATACACATCTACACACTGTTCTTCATAACCACCTACAGCGTATGGTAGAGTCTTCAACGACACGGGTTTGAACTGTACAGGTCCACTTCCGTGTGGACTGCGGTTTTGTTTTATAAATATAGTACTCAACAAGGACTAGCGTGGCTATCCACCTCTCTGTGTATATTCACTCCCTTGGTGACCTTTTCTAATATCATGTCTCCAAATCCCATACCAATGACTTCCATACTTCAATCTCTAACTCAGACCTCTCTCCCAAACCGCAGACGTGTAGACACCCAACTGCCTACTGGGTATCTCCACTTGACAGCTCACAGACATCTCATACTTCACTTGTGCCCATACTACTCTCCCGATAGTCTTTCCCATCTCGGTAGATGGCAACTCCATCTTTCCAGGGGTTCAGGCCAAAACCTTGGGGGGTCATCTTTACAAGTGCCTCTCTTCTTTCAGACCTCATGTCCAGATCTGTCAGGGAATCCCATCAGTTCGACCTTTCAAAATATTTCTGGAACCAGTCTCATCATTTCCATAGCACCCACCCAGATCCAAGCCATCTCTTCTCTGGGACCGCTGCAGTAGCCTCTGAACTAACCTTGACTCCTACCATCGTCTTTCTATGATCTATTCTCGACACTGCAGCTAGAGTGATTCTTTTATTTTTATTTTTTTTATTATTATTATTTTAAATATTTTTATTTATTTCTAGGAGAGAGAGAGAGAGAGAGTGTGTGTGTGAGCAGGGGAGGGTCAGAGAGACAGGGAGACACAGACTCTGAAATAGGCTCCAGGCTCTGAGCTGGCAGTCAGCACAGAGCCCGACGCGGGGCTCGAACCCATGAACTGCAAGATCATGACCTAAGCGAAAGTCAGGCGCTTAACCGACTAAGCCACCCAGGCGCCCCTTATTTATTTGAGAGAGAGAACACGTGAGTCAGGAGAGGGGCAGGGCTGGGAGAGAGAGAGAATCTCGAGTAGGCTCCAGACTCGGCATGGAGCCTGATGTGGGGCTCTATTTCATAACCCTGGGATCATGAACTGAGCCAAAAATCAAGAGTGGGGGTTTGGGGCTCCTGGGTGGCTCAGTCGGTTGAGCGACTGACTCTTGGTTTCGGCTCAGGTCATGATCTCCTGGTTCGGGAGTTCGAGCCCCACGTCAGATGCTGCACCGACAGCACAGAGCCTGCTTGGGATTCTCTGCCTCTCTCTCTCCCTCTCTCAAAAATAAATAATTTTTTTAAAAAAACATTAAAAAAAAAAAGAGTGGAGGCTTAACAGAGGGAGCCACCCAGGCACCCCTGGAGTGATTCTTTTAGTATGTAAATGAGATCAAGTCACTCCCCCGCTCTAACTTCCCAATGGCTCCCCTTATCACTTGAAGACAAAAGAATCCTTATAATGGTCTACAAGGTCCAATAGGATTGGGTCCCCTGTTACCTCTCTTCATCTGTCTACCCTCTTCTTCACTCATGTTCTATCCAAACAGCCTGCTCCTTGCTCGGGCTCCTTACACCAATGCTTCCTTCTGCTAACAACAGGTTTCCTCTCCTTAGTAAGGTCCATCCAGACCAGGCTATTTTGGTTAAAATGCATATTTGTTTTTGAGAGCGAGCGAGCATGTACACGCACAAGCAGGGGAGAAGCAGAGAGAGAGGGAGCCAGGGGATCCAAAGTGGGCTTTGTGCTGATAGCAGCGAGCCTGACATGGGGCTCGAACTCACAGACCGTGAGATCACGACCTGAGCCCAAGTTGGACGTTTAACTGACTGACCCACCCAGGTGCCCCAGACCACTCTATTTAAAAAAAATGAAATTGGGGGTGCTCCTCAGCCCCACACTACCAGCTCCTCTTTATTCTTTTCCTAGCAACTTACCACCATCTTGACTTTTTCCGTGGCATTTAACGCCTTCTACATAGAATGAACTTCTTTATTATCGGTACCATGCACTGTCTGCCTCCCCCACCTAGAATGGACGTTCTAGGAGGCCAGTGCTTTGCATATAGGATCTTAAACCCCTAGATCAGTGCTTGGCGTACAGGCAGGTGCTCCGTGAAGATCTGCTGATGGCCAACTCGGAGCGACACATCTACTGAAAACCTCACAGCTGGGAGCTCTAGTCTTCTGGTGGGAAGAGAAATGAAGGCTTATTTTTACTGATGAGAAAAAAACATTTTTATGAGGGAAATAAAAGCATGACTGATGGAGATGGCAGGTGGAGAAACATCTGAAGCAAGACAGAGATTACAATGAAACCGGATTTGGGGACGCGACACGGCTATGAATAGCACAAGTCTGGGGTAATAGCTTTCCTGGTGGGAAGTCATCTGTCTCTTCTTTCTGTAAGAACTAGAAAGGTGAACATTTATTCTATTTACTTATTTGCTCATCCGTTCCTTCTCTCCTTGGACAACATACGTAATGAGCGCCAGGCAGGTAGCCGGCACTGCTCAGACTCTGAGGGAAGCAGTTAAGCCCAGGGAGACGCTACAATTACATAAACAAGTAATCGCCACACTCTGGTAAGTACAGACTCTGTGGAAAGAAGGTGAACTCCAGGAGTCAGACTTCTCTGGGTTCAACTTCCGGTTCAACTAAAAATTAGCTGGGTGAGCTCGGGCAAACTGCGTAGCCTCTCAGTCTCCTCATGTGAAGAATGGGTACAAATACTATTTACTTTCTGAGGTTGTTGTGAGGAAGGAGTGAGATCAAGTACTGTAAAGCAGTTAGCATGCCATAACCACAAGTTGCTTATTAGCGGTAGTAACACTATTACTATTATTACTAAAGGTACGATCAGCAGAGTACTGTGGACCCACGGAGACCAAAGTAGCTAATTTCACTGGTGTGGCAAGAAAGAGATTATTCTGGGAACGCCTGGGGGGCTCAGTCGGTTAAGCGTCCAACTTCTGATTTCAGCTCGGGTCATGATCTCCCGGTTCGTGAGATCGAGTCCCCATGTCCAGCTCTGCGCTGATGGAGCAGAGCCTGCTTGGGAGTCTCTCTCTCCCTCTCTCTGTCCTCCCCTGGTTGTGTACACCTGCGCTCTCTCGCTCTCAAAATAAATAAATAAACAAAAGCTTAAAAACAAAAAAAAGATATTATTCTGGTTCTCCCAAGTCAGACTAGACAACCTGCCCAGCAGGCTACCACAGTGAATTTTGACCCAGAAAATAAAGGGCTTCGTGCCATTTAAAACCGTAGATGCTACAATCTGGAACTCCAACGATCTCCTCCAACGATCCCCTGGATGGTAGACCACCACCAACTCTCATGTGACGATTAGCACCCAGGACATTTTCAACAGCATTCTGCAGACAGTCAACATGTCAAATACAACTGCGCGTCACAATTCAGTTTATTAGCGTTAAAAAGCTGTGTTTTGCGCGCTTTGTGCGATCGTCAGCCTCAGGTTCTCACAGTTGTTAAGCCCTGGGTTATTCCAACTCCTGTGTAAGTCTCCCGCTGGATGTGCCGGTTACTATGGAAACAAGGTCACTGTGTGGGAGGGGCTTGAGGGAAGCGTATTCCTGGCACAGCCACGGGCAATGGACAGAGAGAAACAAAATTAGACCCATTTGTGCCTGGACCACCACGGTCCAGCCACAACAGCGTGACAAGGATGCAGAATGCTGTCTACAGTCAGGGCTCTGTGGGCAAGTTGACGCGGTATAGACAGAAAGAGGGGCTAAGGCAACTGCCCACAGGGAGCTGTTTTCCCCGGGGTTCCAGAAGCAACACCCAAGATCGTATTTCATCTTGTTTACTTATAAGAAAAATTCCCTCTCCTTTTACAATGGGACATTCTTCCGGCCCGTCCCCTTCGGGCAGCCACCCTGAAAACTTGCAGTTAGTGAAAAGCACCCAGCGAAAGTCACTGCAAACTCTGTTCTCTATAAGGAGGACGGAGTATGAGCTGGTGTCCCTCTTATGTAACTGAAACCAGTGGCTCTCACAGCTTGCTGCCCATGAGAATCCCCTGGAAGGCTGGTTACAACACAGTGCCGGGGGTGGGGGGTGGGGCTTCGGTGGCTCAGTCAGTCTCTACCTCGGCTCAGGTCACGATCTGCAGCCGGCTGAGCTCAAGGTCGGGGTCGCTGACAGCTCAGAGCCTGGAGCCTGCTTCAGATTCTGTGTCTCCCTCTCTCTCTCCCGTCCTCTGTTCATGCTCTGTCTCGCTCTTGCTCTCAAAATATTATTTATTAAAAAATAAATAAGTAAACCAACAAACACACAGTGCCAGGTCCCCCATCCCGAGAGTTTCTGCCTTTAGTAGGTGTAGGATGGGGCACAAGAATGAGGATTTCTGTTTTTGTTTTTGTTTTTAAGTTTTTTTGACAGTGTATTTATTTTTGAGACAGAGACAGACAGAGTATGAGTGGGGGAGAGACAGAGAGAGAGATGGAAACACATAATCTGAAGCAGGCTCCAGGCTCTGAGCTAGCTGTCAGCACAGAGCCTGACGCTGGGCTCGAACCCACAAAGCACGAGATCATGACCTGAGCCGAAGTCGGCCACTTAACTGACTGAGCCACCCAGACGCCCCAAAAATTGGGATTTCTAACCAGTGTGGGGGCCACACTTGGGAGTAACATCAATTCTATAACTGAAAAAACAGGCCTCTAAAGTCCTTAAAAGTAAACACGTATTTCTTAAAAGGTCAAGGCCATCACGTCATGGCAAAGACAGCCTTTTGGACATTCTATACAATTCTCAATACCTTTTCGCCATTTTTATAAATACAGCAAAACCATGCTCTCTCTGGGGCACATGGGCAGCTCAGTCAGTTAAGCGTCCAACTTGGGCTCAGGTCATGATCTTGCTCCTGTTCGTGGGTTCGAGCCCCACGTTGGACTCTGTTCGGATAGCTCAGAGCCAGAGCCTGCTCTGGGTTCTGTGTCTCCCTCTCTCTCTGTCTCTGCCCCTCCCCCACGCAAGCTCTCTTTCTCAAAAATAAACAAACATTACAAAAATGTTTTTAAATGTTCTACAATCATATCTTATCTCATTACATTTTATCAAATTCATCTTATCACATTTCTTCTCCTTCACCTGATCTTACTACAGGATCCCTTTATCATTTTTCTCTGCCCGTTCTCCTGACTCAGTATTTCCCTCAAACAGGACTTCAATGTTCAGCCCACATCTGCACAACATCTGCGACATGTTCCCACCTTTCCCCCCAACTTCCTTCACCAGGGCCTGCTCTCCCTACAGAAGTAAAAAGTAGCCAAGAGCAGTTTCCACTTTCTATACATACTGATGGGAGGGGCCAACTTTTCCTTGTGTATATTAGGAACGCTTTGCAAAGTCCATCTTTTGAAATTATACTCAAACATGGGAGCAAGGCATGGTTAGTAAACTCAACCAAACCTCTCCAATTACAACAGCATGAATTATCAAATAACATTCTGAAAAGTACTGACCAAGTCGCTAACATTTCTAGACCAGGGATTGGCCAAGTATAGCAGGTGGGTCAACTACAGCCAGCTACCTGGTTCGGTATGGGCTAAGAACGCTTTTTACATTTTTTTAAAAATGTTTTATTTATTTCTAGAGGAGAGAGGAGACAGCGTGAGCAGGGGAGGGTCAGAGAGAGAGGGAGTCACAGACTTAAACAGACTCCAGGCTCTGAGCCGGCAGTCAGCACAGAGCCCGATGCGGGGCTCGAACCCACGAACCACAAGATCAAGACCTAAGCGAAAGTCGGACGCTTAACGACCAAGCCACCCAGGTGCCCCGTGCTTTTTACATTTTTAGATGGTTGAAAACATCAAAAAACTTACAGTTTTGTGATGCATAAAAAATTATATGAAATTCAAATATCCGTGTCCCTAAACCACGTTTTACTGGAACACAGTCACACGTTTGTTACAGACTATCGGTGGCTGCTTTTGTATTGTAATGGCAGGGTTGGGTGCTCGTAACAGAGGCCTTATGGCCTACAAGGCCAAGAATATTTACTATCTGACTCTTAACGAAAAATGTTGCTGACCCCCACTCTACACCATTTCCTAGGGACCATCTTGAGGAGATAGATGTATGGAAAGGCAATGTAAATTGGGGATAAGGTAACTTTAGGAGCTTCCAGGTGACACATGAAAATAATCATTCGGAGCTCATATATGAAGGGTTCTATATTTTTAAAAAATAAAAATAATAAATAATAAAATCAACCATTCATCAGTAAGGATGTGCTCATGCACTGTTGGTGGGAATGTGAACTGGGGCAGCCACTGTGGAAAACGACAGGGAGGTTCCTCAAAAAATTAAAACCACCGTATGAGCCAGTAATTCCACTTCCGGGTATATATCCGGAGGACATGAAATCACTGTCCTGAAGAGATATCATACCCCCCACAGTGGCATTATTTACAAAAGCCAAGACATGGAAACCACCTAAGGGTCTAGCGACAGATGAATGGATACAGGAGATGTGGTATATGGATGCAATGGAATATTAGCGAACCATAAAACAGGAGGAAATTCTGCCATTTACAACCACATGAACGGACCTTGAGGGCATGAAGGCAGAAGTGAGGGCAGAAGTGAAAGCACTTCTCGGACAGAGAAAGGCAAATACTGTATGATCTCACTTAACATGTGCAATCTCAAAAAACCAAACTCCTAGAAACAGACCAGGTTGGTGGTTGCCAGACTTGGGGGTTGGGTTAGGGGGTTAGGAAGATGGGTGAAGGGGGGGGGGTGTCAAAAGGTACAAACTTCCAGCTCTAAGATCAAGAAGTCCCAGGGACCTAATGTACAACAAGGTGACCATAGTTAACAATACCCTATTGTGTATTTGAAAGTTGCTGAGAGAGTAGATCTTAAAAGTTCTTGTCAGGAAAGGAAAATAAAAGTTGTAACTGTGTGAGGTGACCCATGGGAACTAATCTTCCGGTGGTGATCACTGTTTTCTATCTCTTTTAAAATTTTTCTTAACATCCATTTATTTTTGAAGGAGAGAGAGAGAGAAAGAGACAGAGCATGAGCGGGGGAGGGGCAGAGCGAGAAAGAGACACAGAATTTGAGCCATCAGCACTGAGCCCGATGCGGGGCTCGAACCCACAAGCCGCGAGATCGTGACCTGAGCGGAAGCCGAATGCCCAACCGACTGAGCCACCCAGGCACCCCTACTTTTTTTCCAAACATACATATCCAATCTTGATTTCGCACACCTCAAAATGATAGAATGTTCTATGTCAAGTGTATCTCAGTAAGACTGGGAAAAATAAATAAAATAACCACTCAGCGATGAGCCTCTCAATACCTGCATGTTAATCCAGTTTCATTAAAAAGCTCTGACAGCATGTTCCTGGACTTTTAATTACACAGGCTGAGCGACACCAGTCCCGCCATGGGGCCCATAGCATCAACCCACCACCTGTGGGAAAGGACCGACCAAAATCATGGTCCCCTCATGCACCTGTCTTTCTCCATGAACTTCTTAAAGTCCCTCTGATGAGGTGTGGGCATGAGGCCTATGCAGGTGCGGAGAGAGTCCTCCTCAGAACCAAAGCCGTTGTAAGGTGGAAATTTCCTTTTTATTTTCAGAGGAGGCGGAGCCTTGCATGAAATGGAGTTGAAATTCTCTGCAACAAAACAAAGGCAAATGAGACATCAATCGTTTTTTTGTTTTGTTTTGTTTCGTTTTGCCCCGATTGTGGCTGTTTCGAAAGGTCTGCTATGTTTTTAAGATGGACATGGAGATCTCTGTGGACTATTTTAAACTCTTTCAAAGAAAACACAGCAAAATCCTGGGAGGGGAGGTTTCCATCGTGTTTACAAAACCACAGGACTCACTCAATAATCGCCACTGGTTGAAAAGAAAGGAAGGGAAAAAAAAAAAAAAGAAACAGCCTATGTCAAATAAGTAAACATTTCTCCTTTGTCATCACATCCCTGTTTCTGACTATTTTTTGTTCTTCCGTGACTTTCCCAATGATATGAAATTCAAACTCGGAACGCTTTGCCACCCGCCCAACCCAGATTTTAACCCGGAATTCAGCCCTCTCCGGTCTTCACTCAACACTCCCTAATCAAACTCCTTCCCAAACAGGCCCGATTCCTCACTCGTTTGCCTTTACCTTCCCCTTGCACCGTCCCCTCCTTCAGGCCACTTCTTTTCCTTCAGCTCAGCTCCAGGCCGTGGCACTTCCCCATCTGGTTACAAAACCAAACCGAAACTCCTCACCGGCCACGGCTCTGGGTTGCTCTTGTTTTGGGGCCCAAGAAAAGGCTGCAATTGTACTCAAATGTGATGGAGGCAGAAAAACCAAGAATAAAACCGAAAACAAATACACAAACTTGAAAAAGTAGACACCGCTGACTCGCTCAAAGGGAGCGTCCTGTGTAAGTGCTTTTCTTTCTTTTTATCCGATGTGAGGATGGAGCGATGGGCAGAGGGCTGGGGACATATGTGAAATAGCCTGGGAGCTGTTACGCACTCATCCGTGAGGCTATATTATCTCCAAGTCACTTGTGTTTGCCCCACCACACAAAGGGCAAAGAAAATGCCAGAATCTTTTGGAAAACAAAGCAACACAGCAAAACAACTCATGCAATAATCTAAGCTTGAGTATCTCATAGGTGTTGCCATTCATGATAAGCAATGATTTCCTTTTCCCCATCAACCATTTTTTTTTTTAATGTTTATTTTTGAGAGAAAGCAAGTGAGCATGCTCAGGGGAGGGCCAGAGAGAGAGGGAGACACAGAATCTGAAGCAGGCTCCAGGCTCTGAGCTGTCAGTACAGAGCCCGACGCGGGGCTCGATCCCACAACCCGGGAGATCATGACCTCGGCAAAAATCGGACACTAAACCGACTGAGTCACCCAGGCACCCCTCCACTGTCAAAGTTCGAATAGAAGGAAGAGAAGAGATTTAAAGCACACCTCTATACCTGAAAATACACATCAATTTGTCATTCGAGGCAACCAACCTCTTAACATTGAGGGTTTTGGGTTTTTTTTTTTATTGATCAAGCAAATGGCTAAGGGTCTGAGGCTGTTTCTAATCTGATTTGAAAACATTCTCAACTTTCATGTTTCCTTAGGCTTCCTTACTTCCTTAGCCTTTGTGTGTCAAATCCCCTCAAGCATAATACCCCCAAAGAGTATTGTTCTGCCCTAACCAAAACCGTTCACAGAATACTTACTGGTAAAGAGAATGCCGTCAAAGATTTCTCTCTGGCTCCATGAAAGGGACCAGTCAGCCAGCCCATACAGAAGTGGCTTAGGATCCTCTCCTATTGCTATTTTCGTGGCAATTAAAATCTCGGTAATAAAGAGGAAAGTTCAAATCTTGGAATTAGGCAGAGCTGCCGTCGACCCGTATCACTGATAACCGGTAAATCAAACACACCACTGCGGGGCACCTTGGTTTCAGGGAAAGGACCACAGGACGGCAGGGAAAGCTCGATGTGATTGTTAGAAAATCGAGGCATGATCAGTTTCTTCTTGCAGGGGACGCACACATACATAACGGTGTCACCAAAAGGGGACATATACCGAACCACAAAATAATTTAAGAATGTCTTCTATGCCTCTCCCCTCCCCGGAATGACAGGTTTTATAACAGTGTTGTTTGCTCTCAACTACATAATTTTTGCAACAGATTTAAGTAACAAAAGAACCAATTTAGAGCTTTCCTCTGCACCCACAGCGCCATCTAGTGTATAGAAGCCGAGACGTGTTCCACTCAGTCATGCCTGACTTTGGTATCATGTACATCTTTTTGGATACTCTGACTCCAGATCGCATTTCTCTGGGTAACTGTGTACAACTCACAGGCCTTTCGACTTGCACCTGGGTATGTTTCCTGTCTGGTTTTCGATCATCCAAGCAACCTACATGCCTCAGGTATTAAAACATGTTTGTTGAATAAATGCAAAATTATACATTTTTGTATATGGCATCTTCCCAAATACCTTCTTAAATGGCACTCTGAACTCCGAGACACATCTGTGTTTCCAACAGCCTGATTCCTCTAATTGTGAGCGACTTGTAAAATGCACGTATATTGAATCCCTACCCACGAATAACTAGATTCCAACAGAATTACAGAAAGATGATGTTTTTACTTGAGAAAAAAAATTTTTAATGTTGATTTTTGAGAGCGAGAGACAGAGGATGAGCAGGGGAGGGGCAAAGAGAGAGGGAGACACAGAATCCAAAGCAGGCTCCAGGCTCCGAGCTGTCAGCACAGAGCTGGGCACAGGGCTTGAACCCACAAATCACGAGAACATGACCTGAGCCGAAGTCAGATGCTCAACTGACTGAGCCACCCAGGCGCCCCAGAACAATGATGTTTTTAAAAGGAATCTTAATGATCCTTCACAGTGTTTTACTATTTGCCATCTCAGTTGGAAACAATGCTGGAAAAAGCCTTTAATCACCTCAAAGTTCTTTTTTTTTTTTTTTTTTTTAACATTTCTTTACTTTGAGAGCAGAGCATGAGTGGGAGAGGGGCAGAGGGAGATAGAAAGAGAATCTCAAGCAGGCTCCACATCATCAGCACAGAGCCGGACACGGGGTTCAATCTCACGAACCAACCATGAGACAGTGACCTGAGCTGAAATCAAAAGTCAGCCGCTTAACTGACCAAGCCACCCAGGCGCCCCTCAAAGTTCATGCTGTATGTTCCAGTAACCCAGATACGGACCCCAATTTTGGGAGGCCTGAAGCTTACATAATTTGGGAGAAGTGCTTCAATACAAAGACTGCCAAATCATGAAGACAAAATTCGGTTCAGGGCTTTAGACTGGGGCTCGGGCAATGGAAGAATCCTAAAGCTCAGACTTCATTAACATCAAAGTAAACCCCCCTCGGCTTGGACCTAATGCCCAGGCCAAATGGTTTCGGTGGGATGCTCGTTCTGGGGTCAAATAATTAGTGAATCACGTAATTCCTGAGCTCTCGCTAGAAAATCCTTAGGGTTTACCCATTCCTCAACCCCCTCTGTACTTCATGGTGGAGGAAAAAAGAGGCAAAATTGTCCGCTCCATAAAGGCCATGCGATGCAACCAGAAGCGAAGCCTACCCCTGATGCCACTAATTTGCTCAGATGACCGTTAAATTCTCATCTTGGATGTCCCACTGCTTTCCAGCGCCAAGAGTTCAGAGTTCATCAAGAGGCCAGAAATAAATCCACAAAATGAAAGATGCTTTCCAGAATGCTGCTCTCATCCTTAACGTCGGCACAGCCTGAGATGCACTTAAGAGCAATGGAAAGAGCTGGGTTTCTGGCTGGTTTGGGCTGTCCCGGCTAGGAAGGTTGGATAAGCAAGTCCCCCTAGAGGAAAGCAGTAACAACCCAAGGCAAGAACTGTAGGTGACAACAGGTTACATTCAAGTCCCCGTTCCTTCAGTGAGAGCAACTCTTGCTGGAGCCCCTTGGAGCCTTTTCTAACCTTTACGCTACCGGAAAGTCCAACAGGCTTCCATCTGCCAGTGCGCGTTCATCCGCAGGAAACAATGAGGCAGTGACCTGCCAGAGCCCAGCAGGTGAGCCAGGGCCAGCGGGATGGCCAAGCTGCCTAGTGGGAGAGGCACACTGGAATGTTCTGCGCGAGGAGTCTATGGAATTGCTTTCTTCTTAGAATCCTTAAACACACAAAAGAACCTCGTCTTTTTTTTAGGAGTCAAATGGGGTTTGACACACGGCTACCAATCTCTCTTGGAATTCTATCGAGCCCACTGTTTCTACACAAATACAAAGCTTACCCTTGCACCTTCCTTGCGACTAGGACCAAGTCTTTCTCTTTGTCTGCCAACCCCCGCCCCCAAATCTGTTGGGGTGTCATCAGATAGGAGAAGATACTACAGTACTGAGGTGGCATTTACCAATCTCTCCCGGGTCCCTCTTGGGAGGTCCTAGGGGTGCGCTCAGCGCCTGTCTGCACCTTCCCGCGGCACTGCCGAGTGAAGACCCGGGCATCTCACTGACCACAGTTACTGACAAGGGAGGAAGTGCGACCGTGCTTATGGACAGGACTCTGTTCTGCTTTGGGCTTCGAGGATACCGGGATATAATGCGTAAAATGCGGTCCTCTGAGTTTACAGAAGCAGAGGCGTCGTATAAACAAGATCGAGACGTCAGAGGTAACTGTATCTGCGTAACATCAAGGAGACTAGCTTAACCTTACCAAGAGGTCAGAAAAGGCAAGGTGACGATTATCAGAGACTGCGGATTCACGACCCGCCTGACCCCGCCCTGCCTGCATCATGGGTGTAATTTCTAGTCATTACTTACATTAAGTACACTGTTGTTACTCAAGAAATGTTGTGTAATAATAGCGTCTGTTCAATGGGATATTGTAACATATGTTGTGAGAAATATAAAAAGTCAGCGTGACTATAAACCGCATCATAATTTTGCATTTGCATAATTTTCTCTTTAAATGCATGATGCTTGGGTTATATTAGCTTTAAAGGCACAGACTCCTTTTTTTTTTTTTTTTAACACGTAATGCATCATTCTAGAGAGTGAACCATGGAAGTAAGCGTAAAGAAATTAAGCACTAGGGCTCAACTGAAATGGACCAGGAGGCATCAAAAGCTGATCTGTTTGCCGAAGATGGCTAGATTTAGAGGACGCCGGTGAAGTCGCTCGGTCTCTGCAAGCTCCCTGCAAACCTCTTAGGAGACTAACATACCTTGTGTCCCCAGTACTACGTTCATTTTCCAAGATGCCACCTTTGTAGTAGCAAAATCAAGCTGACAGACAAACGTTAACCGAACGCTGGGCTTTGTGCTGACGGGATCAGATGAGGTTTTGAACCCTTTGCCACATCCTTCACACGAAGACCCTCTTTCAGTAGGACACAAGTCAACATCTTCAGTTAACTCATCTTTCTTATATATGGATTTTGATTTTTTTTTTTTCAAATTTTAAGTCTACACCAAAGACTTACTGCTTCTAAACAGGCACTGACATTTATTAAAAGCCCAGTTCTTCTTCCCAGAGATCTGCGGGCCACTAGCAACTTCTCTCCAACAGCCACCACACGCACATTCCCGGCTGCCTCGTGTCCACGGTCCCCAAAATGAATGTGCCCAACTATGTCCATGAGAGAGGGTGACTTTTAGGCAACGACAGGAAGAGATCACAACGTGGCCCCCTGAGGCTAATCTGGCAAGCAGGTGTGGCGGAACAGATTCCCTTAAAGAACTGAAGAGTGAAGTCCCAAGTCTTTTTTATCTCAATCCTTTGTGTAAGCTGTGTGTCTTCTCCCACGATAGAAAGATTCCCAGGAGGTCAGGAAAGGACACAATGGGACACTGAGACATTCTAGAAACAAAGTGCCTTGTCTTTCAGGAGGGCTGGGGCTGCTTCTGGCTTCTATCTCAACCCCGGGGGAGGAGTGCTCATAGGAACGCTCAAAGGTTCAGAGAGGGGGACAGGAGGAAGCGCTCTGCCCCAGCTCCAGACCCCAGCCTGGGAGGTGGGCAACCCCCCCTCCCCACTACCACTTCCACTTGGGGGCAGGTACCTGGAGCAGGGCCCAGGAAGGGGGGCAGGGCTGGCTGGCACAAATGACGCTTTGTCTGTGTAGGTTTCGTGTCAGCTCCCTCCGTCTGCTCCTGCGATTCTCGAAACACCATGTAACGCGCTATAGATTTGTGCTCTCCTTCTGGCCTAAGAAACTCTTTAACTCCGTAGCTCCTAAGTCCTACTACAATAACCTGTACCTAGTAGGTTCTTTTTTTTTTTAAGCTTATTTATTTTGCGGGGGGGTGGGGGGGCGGGGGGAGAATCCTCAGCAGGTTCTGCGCCGCCAGCACAGAGCCTGATGCGGGGCTCAAACTCCCAAGCGGTGAGATCGTGACCTGAGCTGAAATCAAGAGTCAGACGTTTAACCGACTGAGCCACCTAGGCAGCCCCTCCCCCTAGTAAGTTCTTAATAAACCACTTTTTTGCATTCTGAACTGAATTCATCTGAAGAGAACGGGTATCTAAGGAGAGAGACAAGCTGGAACCATAGGTGGGCTTCGCCAGGAAAGGCAGAGCCAATTGGCACAAGACAATCTCCCAGAGGGCTCAGATAAGTGGTACATCCATTGGAGTAAGCGAGAATTCAGTGAGAAGAAAAGCATTCAGATTTCCATTTCAGCTGCTCAACCAGAGAACACTGAGCTCAAATTGTACTGAGGCAGAGGGCTGGCTATAAAGGAAAATGGAAGCCCCTGGCATCAGGTAGACAAGTTCAAACCTCAGCTTGCCCTTCACTCACTGCATAGCCTTCGGCAAGTTAGCCCCTCTTTTCTTTTCTTTTCTTTTTTTCTTTTTTTTTTTATGTTTTATTTATTTCTAGGAGAGAGAGAGAGCGCGTGAGCAGGGGAGGGTCAGAGAGAGAGGGAGTCACAGATTCCAGGCTCTGAGCTGGCAGTCAGCACAGAGCCCGACGCGGGGCTCGAACCCACGAAACGCGAGATCATGACCCAAGCGAAAGTCGGACGCTTAACCGACTAAGCCACCCAGGCGCCCCTCTTTTCTTTTTTATAGTTTATTGTCAAGTTGGCTTCCATATAACACCCAGTGCTCATCCCAACAAGTGCCCTCCTTCATGCCCATCACCCCTTTTCCCCTCCTCTCCCACCTCCATCAGTCCTCAGTTCATTCTAGTATTTAAGAGTCTCTTGTGGTTTGCCTCCCTCCCTCTCAACTATTTTTTCCCTTCCCCTCCCCCATGGTCCTCCGTTAAGTTTCTCCTGCTCCACATAGGAGTGAAAGAAAACATATGGTATCTGTCCTTCTCTGCCTGACTTATCTCACTGAGCATTAACACCCTCAAGGTCCATCCACGTTGCTACACATGGCCAGATTCCATTCTTTCTCATTGCCATGGAGTATTCCATCGTATAGATAAACCACATCTTCCTAATCCATTCGTCCGTTGATGGACACTTAGGCCCTTTCCATGATTTGGCTATTGTCGAGAGTGCTGCTATGAACTCTGGGGTCCATGTGCCCCTATGCATCAGCACTCCTGTATCCCTTGGGTAAATTCCTAGCAGGAAGTTAGCCTCTTTTAAGCATCAGCTTCTTCACCTCTAAAATGGGGATGGTGAGCCTAAAATCGTTGTTAGGATTCGCCTAACCAGCGAGTGCTCAGTAAATGGTAGCTATTATGAGCTTGGCATTTGCAACTCAAAAGTAAAATCCTAACTACAGAACAAAGATTCTAAATGTTTAAATATTATTTTCTTATTTAAAATGTTTTTTTTTTTTTTTAATTTTAGAAAGAGAAAGAGACAACACAAGTCAGGGAGAGGGACACGGGAGAATCGCAAGTAGGCTCCATGCTCAGTGCAGAGCCCAATGCAGGGCTCCATCCCACGACCCTGGGATCATCCTCTGGGCAAAAATCAAGAGATGGACGCTCAACCGACTGAGCCACCAGGCGCCCCTAAGTATTATTTTCTTTTCTTTGTTTTTCATTATTATTTTTTTTTTACAAATAGTTATTGACAAATTAGTTTACCTAAGTATTATTTTCTAACTGACATATATCTCACTTACCAATTCCATATTTAGTCTTGTAATAAGTCTTTGTGAATTCATCACAGTCGCAAAGAAGCACTTTTCTTCCCCACACGTTGATGGTGGCTCCTATGAACAGGTCACCGTCTTTGTAAAACTCCTGGTCCACTTTTCCTAGCTAATAAAAACAAAGCAACAAGGCACTGGCACCACAGACCCTCTGAAGACCTAGGCATCCTTTCCCAAAAGAAAAAACAAATTGTAAAAAAAAACACAAAAAAACTAAAAACCCCTCCATTATATCATTTATAATCAATTTCACAGGGGAATCCATGACTCACCCTATATTTTTGGGTGCCAGGAAAGTCACATCGGAAACAGCAACAAAATGTGAGGTTCCTCACCTTGTATTTATCCAACAGATAGTCATCCACCCGTTTCCCTGACGTGCCACTATACACATTAAGAACTGCTCGATCTGTTATCTGACCTGGCTGAAAGACTCCAGGAGGGCCAAACTGGAAGAGAAAATCCAAACAACGTGTGGTAGGTGGCCTACTGAACACGAAGACAGTCGCGGTGAGGGGCTCAAGCAGGAAATATGCACAGTATGGGAAAGGGAGCAAAACGCACCCCCTGAAATATGCCTCTTGGGTGAATGGACTATTTTGAGCTGGTTATTCTGAAGAAAACAGCACACCCAGGAGAAGCGGAGTACAAGTTACCCTTTAGTAAGAAACATTTACATCTATAAAGGAAATCTCCGTTTGTAAGAATGTCTCCCTCTCGGTACCAGGAAGAGAAGGCAGGCTGAAAATCTCTAAAACCTCTGACCCACGGGGAAGACAACAACCTAAATCTGCGTAACAGCCTCACTCTTGTTTACCGTGCTTTCCTTGGTGACCCCCTATATCCGGCTTCACACCCCCCCCCACCTGGCAACTTGCTCCCCATTGAGCCGGAGAAGGTATGTAAGGTGATGGCTTGGGCCATTTCAGGGCGCTACTCCATTTTCCTAAATCTCTCTCCTGCGTGCAGGAAGTATACATGTTATTAAACGTTTGTTGGGTTTTCTCCTGTTAATCTGTCTTTTATTACCGATGGTGAGGGGCATGGTATCAGCCTGGAAGGGTAGAAGGAAACGTAATCCGCCCCCCACCAAATATGGTTCTTTTCTGCCCTATACTTCCACACCCATCCTTCAAGGCTGTGCTAAAGGGCCGTCTTGGGGCGCCTGGGTGGCTTAGTCGGTTAAGCGTCCGACTTTCGCTTGGGTCATGATCTCGCGGTTCGTGGGTTCGAGCCCTGCGTTGGGCTCTGTGCTGACTGCCAGCTCAGAGCCTGGAGCCTATTACGGAGTCTGTGTCTCCCTCTCTCTCTGACTCTCCCCTGCTCACGCTGTCTCTCTCTCTCCTAGAAATAAATAAAAATATTAAAAAATAAAAAAATAAAAAAATAAACAAATAAAGGGCCGTCTTGCCCCTGGCCCTTCCCCTCCTCCTAGCCCAGCCTCTGTCCACACCTCCATAGCACCTACCACTGGGCTAGACCACGCCTTGTGGTTCTCTGAACAACAGCAGCCTTCTTCTCTCTTCACTAAACTACAAAACGCCCCGAGGAACAAACCGTGCCCTGCCTTCTTCACCCAGCCTAGCCTCCTACCCAACCGTTAGCTCAGGAAGCACCAGCCAGCAGGCCGAGGGGGCAAGAGCCCCAGAGTACGGTCGGCCTCTAAGAAACCGTGGCCCAGAGCAAGCCACCATTCTGCTCCGTGCCACGCACCCAACGCGGATGCGGCAGCTGCGGGAGCCACCGGCAAGGTCTTCGCTCACTTAACTAAACTGAAAGTGATCCGTTTCTCACACACAGAGGGGAAATCTGAATCATCCCGGATAAGTCGGACAGAAAACGCAAGTTCAAACGTGTGAATGTATGATGCGTGGGGTGTGAGTGAGCCGCGTGACACAGAAAAACAGTATGCTTGGAGCAATGTCTCTCTTTGCCACTTAGTAGCTACAGGACTTGGAGCCAGGTATTTACCTTCTGGGAACTTCAGTTTGTGGTTTTGTGCTTTTTTAATGTTTATTTTTGAGAGAGACAGAGACAGAGCACAAGCGGGGAAGGACAGAGAGACAGGAAGATACAGGATCCGAAGCAGGCTCCAGGCTCTGAGCTGTCAGCCCAGAGCCCGATGCGGGGATGGAACCCATGAACCGTGAGATCATGACCTGAGCTGAAGTCGGACGCTTAACCGACTGAGCCACCCAGGCGCCCCCCTTCCCCCACCCCGAGAACTTCCGTTTTGTCAGCAAACTGCAGTAATAGTACTGATTGCTTGCCTTCTCAAAGGATGCTTGAGTGTCAAGGGATTGCTTACTGCTAGCTCCTCTCTCGGCCAGGAGAATGTAAGATCCCTGAAGCAGGACTTGAAACCCATTTTTCTTCTCACTATAACTAACCCCCGGAGCCAGCATACCACGGACACTTGATAAATATTTGCTGGGTGAATGAATAAAGGAAGCTATGAATGTGAAGATACACTGCAAATATCAAGCACGTCATTACCATTTTTTATAATTAGTCTACTGGTCAAAGCCAGTCTGAAAACAGGCTTCCCCGGCCACCTGCTGTGCAGATCCGGAGCCCCGTCCACCTCGGACAAATCTTCCCCCTTCCCCCAGCCCAAGCAACACAGCAGGGTTTCTGGTGGTGGGCTCAGAATCCTTGAAGCCTATATACCCACGGGGAGTTTCAATTCTTTTTTTTTAATTAAGTAGGCTCCATGCCCACCATGGGGCTCGAACTCATGACCTTGAGATCAAGAGTTGCACACTCTACCTACTGAGCCAGCCAGGCACCTAACCATCAGCTGTCTGTAGGAAAATGAGTGGTATAGTAACCTCCTCAGTCGCAGTAAGAATTAAGCTAAAAAAAATATTTTATCCAAATAACAAATAAAACATAATACAGGGCTGTGAAAAAGCCTTTATGGGTTTGTTTGTTTGTTTTTTATGTTTTATGTATCCTTGTGTTTATAGGTTCTTAGTGTTTTGTTTTGTTTTTTTACTATATCATCCCATTCAGCTTTTTTTTTTTTTAATGCTTATTTTTGAAAGAGAGGGAGAGACAGAGCATGAGCTGGGGAGGGCCAGAGACAGAGGAAGACACAGAATCCGAAGCAGGCTCCAGGCGCTGAGCTGTCAGCGTGGAGCCTGACGCGGGGCTCGAACTTGTGAGCTGTGAGATCATGACCTGAGCTGAAGTCAGAGGCTTCACTGACTGAGCCCCCCAGGTGTCCCCATCCCATTCAGCTTTTACAGTTACTTTCGGGGGGAGGCCTTGTGAACAGCATTTGAGAGACAGAAAAATACATTCAGAGAGGTTGAGTGACTTGCCAAAGGTCACACAGCTTTTAAGGGGCGACCCACAATCCTAACCCAGGTCCTTGGTCTCTCTGTTGTTTCTGCTGCCCCCAAGTTACATTAGCTCTCAAATGGCCATAAACGTGTAGAAATCAGTCTGACAACTCTCTTTTAATAGTAAATAAAATGCAAAAGCTGTCATTGATGCTAGCCAGTGGCTACTGGGTGACTGGTGGCTGCTTTCCTTAAGAGTCACTCCCGGGCATATGCTTGTGGGGGGCGGGGCATGCACGTGTGTGTGTGTCTGCACACTCACAGCTTAGACCAAAACCATGCAATCTCCTCAGTAGGCTCTGGAGGCCAGAAGCCAATGCCCCGTCCACGGGCATGAGCAATTCTTTCAACTAGAGAGTCCTTTACTTTCTGAAAACTGCTTACAAACTCAATGCTGAATATGTACTTCCTCGTGCATTTGATGTTTTTCCCCTGTGCTTGCCTGAATTCAACCCAGAAAATTCCAACTTCAATTTGTTATATGCTCTATATTACTTTCACAGATGTATTTTTTTTTAAGTTTTTATTTAGTGTGTGTGTGTGTATGGGAGAGAGAGAGAGAAGCAGAGAATCCAGAGCAGGCTCCACTGTCAGCACAGAGCCCGATGCGGGACTCGAACTCATGCACTGAGATCACAACCTGAACCAAAACCAAGAGTCAGACAACTTAACTGACTGAGCCCTCTGCGCGCCCGTCACAGATGTACATTAACAGCATGAAATGAAAGTTTTCTGAACGCCCGTACTGATATTTGGTAGCTGGTATGTGGTCCTTACACAGTCATAACCCACCCCATCCTGGACAGTGAGTGCCGAAGGTCTTTTGGCTCCTAAGTAAACTCAGTAAGTGGTTCTGTGTCTGCTGCTCACCTTGGGGAGCTTTCTCCTCCGGAGGAACAGCGACGTGGCATCCCGGCCTGAGTTGGGTGGCATCACTTCTTTGATTTCGATGGTATCATCACACAGAAAGTAATGCAGAACGAGTTCTCTCCGGTCGCCGAACATCGAGGCGGAGTCATCCCACATGCAGAAAAAACGTAAGACCTTCCTGTTATACTCCAGGAACTGTCTGAGGGTGTCAAAGGACTCATAGGGACGTAAGGGTTTCATGCGGTCTAGTGTCTGAAAAATGGGAAAACAAGGTCAGTAACCGTGGTTGTGCGTAATCACTCCTGGGATACAAGCAATCAAAGCACATAGAGAGGTCTTTCCCATAGACTATTCCGGGACATTCTTAAAAATTTCAATGGACTAACGCCATACGTGTATATAAGTTTTCACCTTAAAAATACAGATAATCGGGGGCGCCTGGGTGGCTCAGTGGGGTAAGCATCCGACTTCAGCTCAGGTCACGATGTCGTGGTCCATGAGTTCGAGCCCCGCGTCGGGCTCTGTGCTGACAGCTCAGAGCCTGGAGCCTGCTTCAGAATCTGTGTCTCCCCCTCATCCCGCTCACACTCTGTCTCTTTCTCTCTCTCTCTCTCTCTCTCAAAAATAAATATTTAAAAAATACAATCAAGTAGTAGGAAGCTTTTAATATTAAACACTGTTTTAATACACTAAAATATACTTCTCTACTGTTTTTGAAAACTGGTTTTTCTCAAAGAGTTAAAATTCTTTACTTGTTTATCTTTTAGAGAAGAGAGAGAGGAGGGGCAGAGAGACAGGGAGACAGAGAATCCCAAGCAGGCTCGGCACTGTTAGTGCAGAGCCCAATATGAGGCTCAAACTCACAAACCACAAGATCATGACCTGAGCCAAAATCAAGAGTCGGATGCCAAACCAACTGAGCCACCCAGGCGCCCCGACCCCCTACAAAGATGTAAAATTCTCAAGAACACACAAAACTAATGTGTGGTGACAGAGATTAGAACAGAATTGCCTCTGGGTAGGGGATTGACCAGAAAGGGGGAGAAGGGGACTTTCTTGGGGTGATGGAAATACTCCGTATCTTGATTTTTGTGTCACTTACTAGGTCGTATGTATTTTTCAAAACGTGTTCATCTGTACACCTAAGATTTACATACATCTGAGCCTCTGGTAATTCTATCTCAACCCCCAAAAGACACCAGTTGGTCTTCCACTGAGAATTCCTATCAGTACATCCTTCTAATGCATCCAAGAATTTTTATAAAAGTAAAAGGGAGCAAACAGGTCATACTTTTATTTTTCTCAAAAGCTTAAGATATCAAGGCTCCGGAAGGCCAGGAAAACAGGAACAGAGCTAATGGAGGACTTTCCAAGCCACAGAGAACTGCTGGCTGGGTTCTGTGCACCGTCCCCCCCCACCCATCTCTAATTCTACAGTCTTCTGGGTGTGACTTTTCTCAACTTGCATGCCCTCAGGCTTGTCTTGGAGCTAAACCTCCCCCATTCTACCTCATGTAGCCAAACAGGACGGTCATAGAAGGAAGTGCTCACTGGGAGGGGACACACAATCCCAGATCAGGTTATACAGTCGTATTTGTAAATTCTCCAAGTGTTCTCTCTGTCCGGGGCCATCCAGGTGCAGACTGGGGGAGACGTGATGGCCTTCCGGAGGCTCTTAGCCTTCCTCTTTGCCCTGGCTCTTTACCCAAAATTATGGGAACCTCTACGCTCATCAATTGAAAAATGGCTTCTTTGGCATTATAGGGCCTTTAAGAGATGCATTATTCATCATACACCATTGGGGCTCTTTCCAGCTTAAGTGAAACTGCTTAATTTTAACTTGATATCCGAAGGCAGCAAACACTGGAGACGTAAACGCATTAAAGTCCATATAAAAGCCTCTTACGAAACTCCTAATTTTCCACAGATTTCTATATTTATGGAAGAGCCTTCTCCCTGAGGAGCTAAACGCTAAAATCATTTTCCCTGACCTGAAAGGAAATTCTTTAAAACCCTTCTTGGCGGTGCCTGGTATTTATTCTCGATTCCTGGAACAGATTTTTTTTTTTTTCATAAACCTATGGAGTGGTTCAGTGCTGTGTTTAATCCAATGCATCATCATTCATAAGCATGATCATATAATACCGACTGTTCGTGAATGAGCATGACCACATGCAAAGGCTCTATACATATCTCGAGAGGGCTGCATGCCTACAGTAACATTAAAGAATAATTCTGCCAGGGCTAGGGGGCAGGAACAGATGAACGATCCTACACGCAGCTTTTAACAAGAGACCAGCGCAGAATCAAGGGGAGAATTTTATTCTAAATTTCATGCTACCTTTCGGCAGACAAATTTCAGAAACAACAGAAATGAGACTAAGCTAATCAATAGGGACAGAAATGAGAACTGTGGCTATCTGTGCCCCAGTGGGAAGAGTGACTGACTGGAAAACATCATGAGGGAACTGGCTGGGTGGGGGAGGGGGGCGGGAATGGACACGTTCTGTGCCTCGATCTGAGTGTGGATAACACGGGTGTGTGCGCTGGTTAAGACTCCTCCGATGGTACGCTTCGTTTCTGCGTATTTTACCCTGTCTAATCCTACTTCAATAAAAAAGAAGAAGAAAATGACAGTAGTCAGATTCTGGGTAAGAAGCACAAGATTTGAGTTGAAGCCCAGGTATATGACCTTCCACTTGGACACGTGCCCTTCTGGGTCTTCAGATTACTCTGTAAAAAAACTAAATAAATAAAATTTGGGCCAAGGGATCATTAAAAAAAAAAAAAAAGACAACTTTAGAAAGACAACGATAATAGTACACACGCTGGTTCTTTCCCTCCTGTACTAACTGGGATCAGACTTTGAAGACAAATGTGCTTTTATAATGGGGTACGTCAGAATCATGGCCCTTCCCACTCTTCTAGAACATCTCTACATCTGATGCCCCCATCGGCAGAGCTGGGAGTCCTGAGGAAGAAGGAAAATGGTATGCCCGGCGTTTGGTGCAGTCAATCAATAGTACAGAAGCAGAAATTTTCCCAGAGGTAAGCAACCACAATGGGAAAGGCAAACCGGTATGAGTGCACCTAACTCTTACACTGTCAGTGCCCACAAAGGCAGTCATGGGCTCTTGGAAACTGTCCCATGCGGGTGGCTCACTAGACCCCTGCTGCCTGGAAGGGAAGCTCTCTGTGGAGAGAAGTAGGGGTGGGGGCGGTGAGAGAAGACCTTCCTGCCCTGAGGTCAATACCCAGAGTTCCCTCCAGCCCCCAGGAGGACAGGATAACTCCAGTGTCTATGACCCCAAAATTTCTTTCACATCTGCATCTGGAGTGCAACGATCCTTTACGGACAGACTCTCCTTTATCGATTCTCATTGTGAAGACAAGAACTCACGGATGTATCAACCACTTACCTCTCTCCGGGTCTTCATGTAAGGATCTTCTGGACACCGCCCTGGGGGGTTGAGTTTGACTCCTATCTTCTTCAGAAAGTTCTTTGTGAATGTATCGCAATTGTAAATCTTGAATGTCCGGCCGTAAAAGACAACGTCTATGTTAATATTGAAATGATATACAGTATAAAACTTATCTTCATCCGGAGGTGGGAGAGCAATCCGATGACGCCGGATAAAAGTCCCTATGGTGTGGAACAAGATACGACTGTTTCATCGGGTGGCTAATAAGGAAGAGGTCATAGCACATCTCAGAAACTACCCTGAACATTTTCCCAGAATGGGGAAGTGGGCAGAGGGCTGGTTCTTGGAGGCAGCATCAGTATGTTCACACTCAGAGTACCTGAGGGAGCTGAAACTTCTGCGGTCCCCAGTCACTGAACAGCCTTGTATGTTATTAGAGTTGCCTACGTGGTCCCAGGGAAGTGCTTCAATAAACCATAAAGACTAGGGAAGGAAGAGGAGCACAAACAGAGTGACCTAAGGTGCCAGACACGGCCACCATGTCTTTCTCCAGAACAAGCATGCTCACCGTCACCCAGCAGCACTCAATGTGAGCTCACTAAACAAGGCACTAAGAGCTCAAGGTGAAGTGCTCACAAACATGCAAGCTCTTGGCTCAAAAAACAAAATTAACTAACAAGCTTCAATATGATAGGTGCCAACGCCATCATTTATAGCTTCTATAAGCTCTATGGAACCTTCTTTCCTCTACCAACCTCTTCTCCCTCCATGTTTGATAGCCTCTGTTCAAGGACCCCCTCCCAACCACCTCTACATGGTGATGGTCGTCAGAGGCTTCGTAGTTTTAGACAGTGTTCTGGGCCAAAGGTTGTGGATCACATCCCATCGTCTACTTCTAACCCTATGATGCCCATTTGCTCCTCCTCTTGAAAATATAGACCCTGGGTTCCCAAGTATACCCAAAATGGTGGTTTAGCCGCTGGAGGTAAAAGGGTTCCTTTCCCAGATGAGTGTACCAATGACACCATACCATACCAGCCAACTTCCCCAAATACTGCTGAAACCTGTTGCCAAGAATTATTTAGGGCTTGACATTTTATCCTACCTGCAAAGCCAACACATCAAGCCTGCCGCAGTTTCACGGCTGCTGGTGGAAGACATGAGATGTCTTGGTTAGAGACAAAAGGGTAGTTATTGCTCACAGCCACAACAGCGGCCAGAACACCAGCATTTTTTTGCACCAGCTTCCCGAGCCTCAATTCCCACAGGATGACACAAGGTCCACGTCACTCCTGCCCACGCAGCGGGTTACGTGACAGGAGAGGAAACCCTGAGCTTAGAGAACCTAAATCTTTTATGATGGACAAGAAGCATCACAGGGAGGTAACATCGTTACGAGACCGGGCAGCAAGCACGTCCTCCCTTTGTTCTGGAAGGAGACACCACTCTGTCTCTCAAGGCTGTGAGCAAACCTGCACTTTGCTCCCGAGGGAGATGCTACCTCAGTCTCCCAAAGCTGCTTGCGGTATAAACATCCTAGAAGAGAGTCTAAAACAAAGAGCAGGTAACGCCTCTGTTCGTAAGATCTACCAAGAGGTAAGAGAGAATGGTCTCTCGGCATCTGTGGCTGACGCTGGCCTGAGAATCTACTCCACGACAGCAAAGAAAGAAAGAGAAGAGGTGGAAAAAAAGTCAAAGTGGCTGGTGTGACCTATGTGAGGAAGGAAGTATTTTAGTATAAAGACGTCAGGCAACTTCTTCATACTTTATAGAGCACTGAGAATGGGACCTTTCCCCAAAGCCTAGAAATACTTGTCAATTATTCATTTCTATTCATTACGGAATGTTTCGTGAATATCTTTATGTGCCAGGAATCGTGTTGAGCTCTATTCCATTATTCTACTAATCATCTTTTCACACTAGTAAGGGGAAATTCACTCAAATGAGTTCCATCTTCTTTTCTTTGTAGCAATTTTTAATTACTTGGAACATTAAATTAAAATAATAAAACTGTAAAATTAGAACTGGCCCAGAATATCTTTAAATGCACTACATAAAAGGTGATATAATTTTACTGCAAAAAAAATTATACTTCAATTAGCCTTTAATTCATGCCCCTGAAAACAGTATGCAAATTATTAAATCATTCAAGATCAGACACTTAGAACAAATTGCATACTTAAACATCTATAAAAGCATGGGCATTTCAGGTATTTTCCGAAGCCATTATATATCTCTTTAAAAAATACTTATATTGTGACAGTTTTTAAGGTATATAAAAGTTATTCAATGGCCAGGAGCATCTTCGGAAATTCCATCTATCTTATATTTGTACTTCATTATAAAAATTCAAGTAAGCAGGTTATGCCGATTTCTGTTCAGTAAGACTTCAAATAGGAATCTTTTGTTTTTCCAGGCGGAAAAGGCCAGCCTACCTACAGAGCTTTTAAATAATAACAATCAGAATCAACCCCATGGCCCTAGGATGTGCTTTCATACACATTTTCTCATTTAATCTTCACTAATCCCACGAGGCAGATAATGCACGAAGTAGAAATATTCAACGTACGGATGAGAAGGTCAAGGTGCCGAGTGGCCGAGTGGTCGAGGTCACACCCTGACATATGGCAGAAAAGGATCTCGAAACCTGGGGTTTCAAGCTCTACGTAGATACCAGCACTTTCCACAGTTGGTGCTCCATGATGTCTCACCGAACACGAGCCACAAATTATGTAAGTGAAGGAGAGCAGGGAGTGTTCCAGGTAAAACAGGACAGGGGGCGGTTGGGTGGCTCAGTCGGCTAACGGTCCAACTCTTGATGTCAGCTCAGGTCATGATCTCATGGTTTGGGAGTTCAAGTCCCGCATCGGGTTCTGTGCTGACAAGGTGGAGGGCGCTTGGGATTCTCTCTCTCCCCACCCCCTGTCTCTGCGACCTCCCCCACTTGCACGTGTGCTCTCTCTCTCAAAATAAATAAATAATTTCTTTAAAATCCAAAGTCACAATTCCAACACGAATTAGAAAACAAATGGTGGGCCCTTTGAAATGGACAGTTGCCCCTGAGAGCTTTCAATAATGTATTCGTGGCATCCCTCAACTGTGTCGTTTGGGGAGCGAAATGTCTATTTCTTGATTTGCTGGGTGTCTCATAGTCCTCCATTGTAAATGGAAGGAACTCTACCAGCAAGAATTTGTTCTGGAATGCCAAAGAAATGGGCAGGATAGCAGGTCTTGGGCATACGCTGCAGAGCACCTGAGGTCAAAGTATATAAATAAAGACAATGCTCTACAAATGGAAAAACGAGAACGGAAGTACTATATCTGCCCTTGAAATGTTGAAACGTTTGCCTTCCTGACTCCTCCCAAAAGACCATTTGGGCAGATGTCCGGGCATCGGGTACCTGTTTTTAAACTCCTGATCTTCATAGTTTCTCTCTCTCTTCCTTTTTAAAGACCCCGGCTGACTGACTGACTGACTATGCTCTGCAAACTTTAACTTGCTAACATCTCCCTGTGGTTTAGATCAAAATGATGATACATCCATTTATATCCAGTGCATTTTCCTTTCATCCACTTGAGACCTGCTTTCGATCTTTGCTCATACCACTAAATTTGGTTTTTAGAAATTCACCTTCCAGAACTGAGACTCCCACTTCTTGCCTCTATCTTAATTTTCGGTAGGTTTCACTAATTTTAGTGACACGGCACACCTAGGATACAACAGAGTCTAGAAACAGGGATGTCTTAGGGGAATGAATATTTGACCAGAACTGCCACCTGCCGCTGTGTTGACTAAGTTCGTATCCTAAAAATATTAAGATCCTTCACTGTGATCAGACATGATACGATTTCTTCTCTTATGTTCACGCTTATTCCTCTGCTAAAATGACTATTCCATTTTGATTTTTACAAAATGTCCTTCTTTGGCACTTTGGTTTTACAAGAATCACTTTTTTTTTTATATGTAGACAGCCTGACACCTGTCTTGTAGCAAAAGAATACAAACTTGAAAAATTCCAAGGGCGCCTGGGTGGCTCAGTCGGCTAAGCATCCAACTTCAGCTCAGGTCGTGATTTCACAGTTCGTGAGTTCGAGCCCCGCGTCGGGCTCTGTGCGGACACCTCAGAGCCTGGGGCCTGCTTCCGGTTCTGTGTCTCCCTTTCTCTCTGCCCCTCCCCTGCTCGCTCGCTCTCCCTCAAAATAAAATAAACTTAAAAAAAAAAAAATCCTATGCATGTCCCCGCTAGCCACCAAATGAGCCCCAAACACTCATATGATAGGTGCTCGAACATCCTCTTATATTATTACCTCCTCGCCTAATTTTCCTTATACACCCTAGGATAGGTTCCTGAGTACCCCAACTCCATACCCCACCACTTTCCCACCTCTTGGTATCATGCTATCCCTTTTGGCTAATATGCCTTCACCTTCCATCTTTTTCTGGAGAGACCTATGAGGCACCACTCAATGTCTTCTCTAGTGGATCCTGGTGTTTCTTCTCCTGATCCCTCAAAGGACCTGGGGCCATTTCTGATGCCTGCACTGTGTTATGGACACTGTCTACCACTTTGCCTTTCCTATTTTCTTTCCTCCCTCCTCTCCTTTTTTTCTTCAACAAATATTTATTGAGCAGCCACCATGTACCAAACACCCGTCTTCACAGGCCAATGACTTACCTCCACTCTTAAGTTCTACTCTGCTCCATTCAATGGCAACCCCTTCCCCAAGGTCCACCCTCTGGGGTTGCCAGATTTAGTCAGCACAGTGAAATACAGGCTGCCTAATTAAATAGGAATTCTAGATCTAGAGTGAACCATTTTAGTCTAAGTGTGTCCCAGGAAATATTTCGGACACACTAAAACCTTCATTGCTTATCTAAAATTCAATGTACTATATGCCCAACGTGAATGAATGACATATGAATGTCATATGCCCAATATGAATGAATGACATATGTGCGTGACATTCTGCAATTACACTTGCTTGATTAGATTATATTACAGTATACAAAGCATATGAGAAAATATTATGTTGAAGGGGGAAACAAGTCACTAATAGAAATCTGTGTTCTTTTTTTGTTTATTTACTTTTGAGAGAGAGAGAGAGAGCACACGCTCCAGAGTTGGGAGGGAGGAAACGGTAGGAGGACAGAGGATCCCAAATGGGCTCTGCGATGAGAGCAGTGAGCCCAACACAGGGCTCACACTCACAAACCCAGAGAGCATGACCTGAGCCAAAGACGGACGCTTAACCAACTGAGCCATCCAGGAGCCCCTAGGAGTGCTCATTCCTGAATGGTCAGCTCTACAAAAGAAGAAAAGCACCTGACCGCCCATTTCATCTGGAAAACATAGATGCCCTATGGAAGTCACAGGAATACCATCAGGGCACGTCACCTAAATAGGACCCCTTGCCCCTTCCCGGGGCCCTCAGGGGGCATGAACAGGAGTCCAAGCTGGTCAAGATATGACTGAAAGAAATGCCATCTACCCCGTCCCACTGAGATCTGAGGCACTGACTCCTAAAGCTTGCTTGTTCTTTTTTCCCCAGTCATTTAATTTAGGAAAGCGTGAAGAAGAGGTTTAAGTGATTTCCGCCACCCCCCACCCCCCACGGAGCCTCTGTCCAAAGGGACCTTCCTGAACTAGAATCATCATATTAAATATTTCAAGACAGACTGGTTTCTTGCCAAGCAGCGCTTGATGATGGAGTGGTTATTCTTGTTTGCTTTCCACAGTGCTTGCTACAGTCCGCCAGGAAGCCCTGCTGACAAATTCAGTCTTGTTACAGATCGTGATGACCAGGTATTCCGTGTATATCCCTTGAGCTGTGCCTTCCCTCCAGGGAAAACGTCCTGATTGGGAAGAGCCAATCAGAAATTCTGAAATTTTCGAGAGACTTTACGAGTCGTCTTTTACTCAGAGTCATTTCCCCCCGCTCCCCAGATCTTTATGGATGACACTGCCCCCTGCTTCCTGAAAAATTATTTTCAAATATGTCATGATGACGAATGTCAGTTTGCCTCTGCATTAGTTTGTGAGCTTCAACTGGAAATCAAGAGGCTGAGAGAATTGACAAGTTTTAATAAAAGCCTTTCCAGGATCCTCATGGAGGTTACCCTTCATTTTTCTTCTTGGATAGTTTAATAAAACCAAAGACTCACTAGACAGGGGCCAGTAAGCTACAGGAATAGGAGCTTTCACTTCAAAAGGAATAATAATAGGACAATGCACAGGGGCACCTGGGTGGCTCGGTCGGTTGGGCATCCGACTTTGGCTCAGGTCATGATCTCACGGTTCGTGGGTTCAAGCCCCGTGTCGGGCTATGTGCTGGTGGTGCGGAGCCTGCTTGGGATATTCTCTTTCTCTCTCAAAGTAAATCAATGAACTTTAAAAATAATAATAAAAACAATGCACCGATGAAGGTTCAGGATAGCCTGTGACTGCCAGTCTATCATTTGTGTAAGTTGATGTCATGTGGGGAAGGTAATCAAAAATAAGCAAAGAGCTTAGTGAGGGAGTATCAGAGTAAAGCATTTAAGTGACTATAAATATAGTAAATGTTTATAAATATAACTATTAGCATAAAAACCTAAGAAAATATTTTTTGGCTACAGCAATGCTGTCACTTACATAATTAAACACACAGGTAAAACAGATGTTCATAGAATTTAAAAGTTGTGAATTTCCTTTCTGTTCTGAAGTAATTCTTCAAACTTTTTCTAATACGTTATTGTCAATCTTTACAAACAGCCTTGTAGGTGTTAAAAATGACCCTCAAGGGTCTAAAGCCTTCTTGTCCCTTTATAAAGTGTCATACTTCCAACCTTAAAAGTCTGTGGGAGTGCCTGGGTGGCTCAAGTCAGTTAAGCATCCGACTCTTGATTTCAGCTCAGGTCATGATCTCACAGGTTTGTGGGATCCAGCCCCAGATTGGGGCTCTGTGCTGACAGCTCAGAGCCTGCTTGGGATTCTCTCTCTCTCTCTGCCCCTCTCTTGCTCCTGCTCTCTCTCCCCTTAAAGAAATAAACATTAAAAACTGTTTTTAAGTCTGTGAAAATCTTTATTTTTAAAACCAAGGCATTTCCATATTTCCTAAAAGACTCGCCGTTAAGACACAAAATTTTCGAAATAAAAAGACCCCGGGTGGATAGTATGTCAGAGTCCAAAGAATACTGAGGACAGCTCACGTCGTCTCCTTTCTCCCCCCACTAGTAAAACCAAGTGCAGGCACCAAATCCAGTCTCCTTCCCTTTTCCATCACCTCAACGGTGCCTCTCTTCCAATATGTTAGAATCCGTCTGATTCTGTTCGTGACCTGAGCACCCCCCATCCCCAGTCCACATCTCCAGTGTTGACTTTCTTCCTGAAAACACGCCCTAAGATTCTACCTGCCTGGTGGGCATCACCATATAGATGTCCCAACCCACATTCAAAGGCCTCATGGGTCAGAACAAGCATACCCTACCTCTACCTCGCTCCACGTTGTGCCTCGCTCCATGTTTCTGGGTTTTACTACTGTATCACCATCTTTTCAACAACAGAGTGAGCTCTGAGGCAATCTGTTAAGGTTTAGATGAAGCGAATTCCCTCTGAAAGCCTGTTTCCTTTTCTTTAAGAGCTGACAATGACCTACTTTAGATGGTCGTTGGGGGATTAAATGAGATGATGATAAAGGACTTGATAAGGTACCTATCATTAGCTAGTCCCCTTCTGCACTTTCTGTATTTAATTGTTGGTTAATGCTCATCAACTCTGCCAACCAAATATCTCTGAAGTCTTTCCTGTGTTTTCCATTTCCTACTGTCATCGTCCTGGCTTGGACACTGAGCACTTCTGACCTGAACAACTGCAAAACTCTCGGGCTATAGTCACTTTGCTCCCTTTCCTCTCCACTCTGCTTGCCTTTTAGCTCTACAAGATGGAGGTCTTCTTACTTTGGCCCATTCTCCCAAAACCCGGCACGGTGCCTGCCACAGAGTAGGCATTCAACAAGCACTTCTTGGCAATGCTGGCCGGCCCCAAATCCTTCATCCGGACACCATGAAGCTATGTGCCAAAAAAGATCAATCTTATGAGCGTTGAAGGAAATCCTTAGCACACTGCCTCGTCACAACCTTATGCTCAGAGACCCAAGGTCCCCAAACTCCTCTGTTTCTCCCCATAGACCCCATTGTGGTATACCAACATGGAGGCAAGGGGCCCAGAGAAGTAGTTAGTAAGGAAAAAAGTGTATTCAACATGGGCAGGAAATCAGAAGATGTGTTAAGTAACGGTTAAGTAGAGCATGTACATGTCAAACACAGGAAGGAGGAGACAGAAGGACCAAGGGAGAATTAATTTTCTGTAGGTATTAAATATATATGAGGCACCTGGGCTCTAAATAGTCATGGCGCACTAAATATACCAGAGGCAGTACATATTCATGAGTACTCAATATTCACGAGGCCTTAATCTGGCCACTCGTTCATTGGTGACACCATTGTGGCCCCGTGGGTCCTTTCCCCAAGAAACAAACGAAACCCATGACCATCAGGAGGCTTACTGGGGAGCTAGAGCTGTGGCCAGGCCTTCTCCGCCCTGTGTCTCCCCAACAGAGTGTGTGCCACTGGCCCAAGGTCCCTTCGGTCTGTGGTCCTCCCTGCTTGACTGAGCTTCAACTCTGGCCATCAAAACACACTATTAGCAGGAAAGGCTGATGCGGCCAAGACGGAGAAAGAGAAACTGTTGCCTGCCCCAGGATTCAGGCGGAGTAGGCCTTCCGCCGGCTTCTACCTTGTCCTGTGTGTGTGAACTTAACTCCTTTCTTTCCCCCTTGCTTCTCACTGTAGGTTTCGAACTGATTTAACACATCATGTGATGATGCATCTTTACGTGGCGCCCATGAGGCTTCTGTTCCGTGGCCTCTGGGAAAGCCTGCGTGCTTGGAGGACAGCAGTGCCGCAAGGGGAGAGCCCACACGCTACTCTGGCTGCTACATAGAGAACAGACGTGGAGACAACTATCACACGGCGATCCCATTTCCCAAGGCAAGAAATAAAGGTAGCTTGGGTGAGGATGGTAGCAAAGATTCAGGAGATGTTTTGCTAGAACAAGGATGGTGGGTGTGAGCAAATAATGAACGCCAAAGGAGTTAAGACACTGTAATCGAGAGGGCAATTTCAGACCCTAAGGTATTAAAGATGGCAATATTCCGAGAGAGAGAGACAATAAATGCACCCAAGAATTATGGCTCCTGAGGGGTCAAAGTGGCCTTGGAAGGTCACCTACCCCACCACCACACACACATATGACCCCCTCCCATATCTCCCCTAAGCTACCAGTGAAAAATAACCCGTGGCGTGCCCCCTATCTCTACCAAGGACCATCCATCTATACTAAGGACCAAATATGTGACACCACTCTCGACCCCTACACCTGCCCCTGCACCCCATGTCCTTCCAGAACCATCCAACACCATCTCTGGCAGCCCTCTGCCAGAAAAGACCTGCATTCTGACCCCCTAGGTGTCATACCCTTGAGGGTACAGAAAATTAGGTCATCCTTCTTCCCCGTGGCAGCCCTTCAGATTGCTGAACATATTCACCAGGCATACCTGAATCTTCCCTTTACGGACAAACAGCCCTTTTCACCACTCTGCTTTGCGCATCACAAATCTTGGGGCCTCTTCCCACCATGGCTGCGGTCCCCTGAAGGCATCCCGATCTCAGCACTGTCCCAAATGGAGGGCTCCTGCCACGAGCAGAAGAAATCGGCCACCTCCCTTGGGCTCCACCCTGCTTCTAATAAAACTTAGGATTAACTTCTCTGGTGGTCACATCACAGAAAGAACTGGCTGAAACGGAGTATGGATAAAGATGACTGGCGTGGGGGGGCAGTGAGGGGTGAAGGGACAATGACCCTCTGCTGAAAAGCCATCAGAGTATGTCGTTAACAGAGTATGAGGATAAGAGGGTGGTTGCAGCAAATGGCCGTGGCCATGACTTCAAAAAAGAAGAGAAAGGGGCGCACAGGTGGCTGAGTCGGTTAAGTATCTAACTCTCGATTTCGGCTCAGGTCAGGATCTCACAGATCAGGAGTTCAAGCTCCACATCGGGCTCCGCAATGACCGTACCGAGCCTACCCGGAACTCTCTCCCTCTGCCCCTCCCCTACTCACGTGCACACGCGTTTTCTCAAAATAAATAATAAAACAAATGCTTACAGGAAAAGAAAGGAAGAAAGAAGAGAGAATACAAATCTGCAAGTGGCAGGGGACCACAGTCTCATCTCTTCTCCTTGAAAGTGTTGTGAAGACATTATACAATCACAGTAAAGGGACCAAAGACCCAGGACAGTCTACTCCTACTGGAGCAACATGTGAAAGGAAACTAATATACCATACAAAGGCAAGACAAATGGCCCATGCTGAGGTGCGGCGGGGAGGGGTAGAAAGCTAGGAAGTCGCTATCAATAACTACAGGCTAATGGCACGTTTATATTCACAGTCACTGACAAGTCACACACCGAGGTGGTATATGGCACCTTTTAAAAAGCTGGAGAAGGGCAGTATATAAAGGTAGGAGCTACATGTAAGAGAACCATAACTCTGCTTTAAACAGGTACCTTGAGGCAGTCCGCAATTTTTCAACTGTGGTTCATTTACTTGAATCGTGTCATCTTCAAGGTAGAAGAGGATCTTATAGTGTCTTATTCTGTATTTTTCTTGACTTTTATCAGGCACTTCATCTTCTGTGTAGGCATCAAAACATAACACCTGTTGGAATCATAATTAGAAACTAAGAAACGGAAAAAAATCTCATCAAAATTAGAGTCAGTACAGCTACTGCTTATATACTTGTTGTTGACGTAAAAGAAAAAGTTGAGAGTTTGATGAAGACATTCTATTCTGCACGTCGACTCTGGGAGCCCATACACAATCTAGGGTACAATATATGATGTTTGTGTTTTCATCACCGTCTGGTTAGAATAAGGAAATGATATTCAAGCAACAAATCCATCATTCAGCTCGACTGTAAGCTGAGCCAGTATCTGTCTGTGGAATTTCACAGCGGGATTCTATAGGTAAGTTACAGTAGTCCCCCCTCCCCCTGCCCAGCCTTAACCACGGCTTCGCTTTCTGTGGTTTCCGTCACCAGCGGTCAATTGGGCCCAGAAGTAGATGACCCGCCTGATGTACGCTCAGGTCAAAGGGAGCCTACCGCTACATAACAATGCCTACATCACCCACCTCATTTCACCTCATCATGTACGTGTGTCATCATCTCACATCATTGTAAGGATGAGTACAGGACAATAAAGCATTTCGAGAGGCCACGTTCATATAGCTTATTATAGTATGTTGTTGTAATCGCTCTATTTTATTATTGCTCGTTATTGTCAATCTCTTACTGTGCTTAACTTAAAAATTAAACTTTATCATAGCTATGCATGTACGTATAAGAAAAAAACACTAGGCACGCGCGCGTGCGCACACACGCACACATCTGAGTACTACTGGTGGTTTCAGACATCCACTGGGCGTCTTGGAACATGCAACCTAGGCGCAAGGGGAGGGGGGACTACTGTATAGAGAAAATAATATTCTTTCTGAATATTCCTTCACTAGGAAGATGTGAAATTCTTCCAGCGCACATGAGATCCCACCTTAATTGTCTCCAGGAACTTTAAAGAGCCTAGCTGAACGCCAACCAGCCTCATCTTACACGGTGTATGTGTTGGGTGGTAGAGTTCCCTCCCTAAGGAATGTGGTGAGAAAAAGACCTCAAGATAAGGGAAGGCAACCTGGCTGTGTGCGTGGGTGACATTCCTCACGAGACTTTGTAGGTCTGTACGTGACATTCCTCACGACCCTGTAACATGAGGCCACCCAATCACCTGTATGTCCATATGTTACCCATATATGGAGACAAAGAAGTAGGAAACGCATAAAATGCTACACCATGTGGCATTCGAGGCTCATTTGAAAATTCCTTACCCATTCTGGAAAACCAGGCCTCTCAGGAAGTATAACACAGCCCATTTTTCTTCCATGATAAAGATAAATGACTGTCTCTTCAGTTGAAGGCCCATTGAAATACCTTCCTTATTAGACTTAGGTGCCACGGAATTGTATGCGGAATATGTATCTTTAACCATTGGAATCACTCTCGACACGGCGACCTGATCACACACTGAGGGAAGACATGGTAACTGAGGACAACTGAGGGGCCAGGATATTCAGGCTACCATTTCAGGCTTGCCCCGGGACATGTGCTCGAGAGCACAATTTTAATATGCCCTCCACTCTCAAGTTAATTGTGTATATGATGTAACACTGTGGTAATCCAACATGGACAATAGGCTATGTATGACCGAGTCTGTTAGGTGACATCTACCCTCTAACAAGTGGTCAGTTAACCCTAGTGAGGAATATATGTGCCAGGAGAACTTAGCAAATTTTTAGCAGAAGGCCACAATTCAGAAGTGGCTGACATAATGTCTCAGTAGTGTATCTTTGATCAACACAAGGCACTTGGTTCATTACCATACAGGATGTCAGAGAGGAGTTGTAGGGAGTTAAGGGATTCTGTTCAAAATCTGCAAGATTCATTTGCAAGTACTGATGAGGCACTGTCTTTATTAGAACAGGATCTAAACATCTAGAGTACCCGGGGATCTCTAACTTTTCAAAATGGCACCTTTGGCTTCATTCCAAAATGGTCCTATGTTCAGCTGTTTTCTTGGGAAATTCACCTGGCCTGCCTCCAGTTCGAAGGTTAGCTAAACTCAACTTCTAGAACGCGGTCATCTTTGGTGAGTGAATATTTCGGGTAAGATGCTTTTGAACGGGTATAGGATTTCCTTCTGGGGTGATGCAGAAGTCTTGGAATTAGATAGAAGTGATGGTTACGCGACACTGTGCATCTACAGATGGCATTAAATTGCACACTTTAAAACGGCTAATGGCTGGGGCGTGTGGGTGGCTCAGTCAGCTAAGCAGCCGACTTCGGCTCAGGTCATGCATGATCTCGCGGTTCAAGGGTTCGGTTCGAGGGTTCAAGCCCTGCATCAGGCTCTCTGCTGTCAACAAAGAGCCTGCTTCAGACCCTCTGTCCCCCTCTCTGCCCCTCCCCCACCCCTGCTCACGTGCGTGCTCTCTCTCAAAAATAAACACTAAAAATGGCAATAAAAAATAAAATGGTTAAGGGTTAATTTTATGTCAATTTTACTTTAAAACAAAGACGTTGGACATTGAGGGCAGTTAAGACGGGGCTGAAGTAGGAAGATGGGGATTTTCCTCATCCCTGAAACAGCTGTACTGAGGTCCCATCAGCTGGAATACCCAGGGAACAGATCTGCAGAGGGGCAGAAGGATCTCACAGCTGGAGGGAGGCGGACTGATAGGATTGAGGCGCAAGTATGTGCATCAGGGGAGACCAAACGGCAGAGCTATGGAGGGGGAAGAAGCCTTTCTGTGGACAGACATAAGGGAGTGAAAGAGAAGAGGGTTGTGAAAGTGCGGCATCGGGTTCGCACAAGAGGAACCCCTCTCCAGACCACAAACTGGGGACGGAGAAGTACGGAGAGCGTCAGTTAGTTTTTGCAAACAGCCTTTGGAGCTGAAACTCTGCGGTTTGGAAAGTGCATGACTTTCTCTGGAGAGGAGCCGGGGCGCACACTCCTGCGAAGGGGGAAGCTGGCCCCAGAGCGCATCGTGTGGTGTAGCAATCTCCGGGGCACACTGGGAGAGAACATTCCTCCTCCTGGAGCACTTTGGGAAGCCTCCCCAAGGACAAAAGACCCTGTAGGTGCCAGCCAAAGGCCTTTCTTTCATCAGCAGGGTGGAGTGGTTCTACACCAGAATGGGGTTCCTGTGACATGGGATCCATTAAGACACTGGGTTTTGAAACCCAGCCAAGAGCCAAGCGGAAGGCACAGGAGAACCGTGGCACAGGGCACACTGACTGCCCTCCCTATTCTGGGAGGGCTGCCTGAACAGCGTGGTTTGAGACAGCCGGTACGGGGAGGAGAGTGACACCATTTTTCCCCCCATCACCAATATGGTGGGACTTGAGGAAGCATCATTGAGGCCCCCATTGGGTGTGGGACAGGCTTACCCCAAACCCCGCTCCTCTGTGCCCGGTAACTGCTTGTTTACTGGAGTGAGACTGACCCAACACAGCGGCCTCTCCTCCAGACCAGCACAGCCACCACCGCTGAGAACCAACAGACAACGGTTTCTTTTTTTTTCATTTCTTTTTCTTTCTTCCCTTTTTTCTTTTGAAATCAGGCTCTTAGTTTCTGATTTGTTTTTGTCAATTCTCATTATATATGTATATTTTTAAATTTTTTTATTTTAACATTTTTTATTTACTTGAGAGAGAGAGAGAGAGCAGGGAAGGGTCACAGAGAGAGGGAGACACAGAATCCAAAGACAGGCTCCAGGCTCTGAGCTGTCAGCACAGAGCCCAACTGTGCTCGATCCCACGCGGGGCTCGATCCCACGAGCCATGAGATTGTGACCTGAGCTGAAGTTGGACGCTTAACTGACTGAGCCACCCAGGCGCCCCATATGTATTTTTAAAGGCATTTTTATCCTATTCTTTTTCCATCTTTTCTCTTTCTCCTTTATTTTCCTTTCTCATTTCCTGGAATTAGCCCCATAGGTATTTGATTCTCATTTTTTTCTTTTCTTCGTTTTCCTTTTTCTCTTTTTATGGGATCAGGTTACACACACACTCTTTTTTTTTTTTTTCTTTTCCTATTCCAGGGTTACTTCAACAAACAAATCAAAGCACAACTAGTTAAAAAGGTCCAAACACTCCATCGCCACGAGCAAGGAGGTGGTCTGCAGAGGACCGAACAGTGGGAAGGAGCGTCCAGAAACAACAACAGAGTGCACACAACACACACCATCAACACTTCCTGGAGTAACAGGGCGTGGATTGTGTATGATCTCTTTTTAATACAGTAGTGCTCACAGGTGCAGGACACATGAGCTTTTAAAACACGCAAAAGACGGAAACTTAACCAAAACAACAAGACAGGGGAATTCTCCCCAGAAGAAAGATCAAGAAGAAATCACAGCCAGAGAATTGTCGAAAACAGATATAAACAATATATCTGAATAAGAATTTAGAATAACAGTCATAAGACTAATAGCTGGGTTTGAAAAAAAGCATGGAAGACACCAGAGAAACTCCTGGTGCAGAGGTCAAAGACCTAAGAACTAGTCATGATGAATTAAAAAAATACTATAACTTAGATGCAAAATAAACTGGATACAGTGATCACAGCGAGGATGCAAGAAGAAGAGGAGAGAATGGGTGAGACAGAAGAGAAAATTATGGAAAATAATGAAGTTGAAAAAAAGAAGGAAAGGAAACTATTAGATCACAAGGAGAGACTTAGGGAACTACGTGATTCCATGAAACAAAACAATATCTGTCCCCGACGAGTCCCAGAAGAATGAGAAAAGGGGCAGAAGGTTTATTTGAACAAATTATAGCTGAGAACCTCTCTAATGTGGGGAAGGACACAGGCACTGAAGTCCAAAGGGCACAGGCAACTCCCGTCAAAAGCAGCAAAAACAGATCAACACCATGACACATCATACCGAAACTGGCAAAATTCAAAGACAAAGAGAGAAATCTAAAAGCAGCTAGAGGCCAAAGGTCCTTAACCTACAAGGGTAGACACGTAAGATAACAGCAGACCTATCCCGGGAAACGTGGCAGGTCAGAAGGGAGTAGCAAGAAATATTCAACATGCTAAATAGGAAAAACATACAGCCAAGGATCCTTTATCCAGCAAGGCTGTCATTCAGAATAAGAGAGAGAGAGACTTCACCAAACAAAAACAAACGGAGTTAATGACCACTAAACCAGGCCCCGCAAGAAATTCTAAGGGGCCTTTCTCAGCTGAAAGCAACAAAGACTACAAAGGTCCAGGGAACATCAACACAAACATGCAATCTCCTGATAACACAATGGCACTAAATTCAACTCTTTCAGTAATCACTCTGAATGTAAATGGACTAAATGCCCAATCAAAAGACATAGGGTAATAGACTGGAATAAAAAAAAAATACAAGATCCATCTATATGCTGCTATAACAGACTCAGTTTAGATCTGAGGACACCTGCAGATTGAAAGTGAGGGGATGGAGAACCATCTATCGTGATCATGGACAGCACTAGAAAGCTGGAGTAGCCATACTTATATCAGACAAACTAGACTTTAAAAAAAGTGCGTAACAAGAAATGCAGAAGGGCATTGTATTCTAATTAAGGGGTCTATCCATCAAGAAGAACTAACAATTAGAAATATTTGTGCCCTCAACTTAGAGACAACCAAATATACAAATCAATCACAAACATAAGCAAAGTTATTGATAATAATGCCGTAATTGTTGGAGATTTTAACACTCCATTTACAGCAATGGAAAGATCATCTAAGCAGAAAAGCAACAAGGAAACATCGGCTCTGAATGACACCTTGAACAAGACAAACTTAACAGATATATTCAAAACATCTCATCCTAACGCAGCAGAATGCACATTCTTCTCGAGTGCACATGGAACATTCTCCAAAATAGATCACATAGTGGGTCACAAAACAGCCCTCGACAGGTACAAAAAGACTGAGATCATACCTGGCATATTTTCAGATCGCAACGCAATGAAACTTGAAGTTAACCACCAGAAAAAATTTGGAAAGCCCTCAAATACATGGAGGTTACAGAACATCCTACTAACGAATGAATGGGTTAACCAGGAAGTTAAAGCAGAAATGTAAAAAATACAAGGGAACAAATGAAAATGAAAACACAACAGTCTAAACCCTTTGAGATGCAGCAAAGGCAGTCCTAAGAGGAAAATACATTGCAATTTAGGCCTTTCTCTCAAGAAGCAAGAAAGGGTCCAAATATACAACATACGCTTGCACCTAAAGGAGCTAGAAAAGGAACAGCAAATAAAGCCCAAAGCCAGCAGAAGAAGGGAAATAATAAAGATCAGAACAGAAATAAATGACATAGAATCCAAAAATACAGTAGGATCAATGAAGGGGCATCTGGGTGGCTCAGTAGATTAGGCATCCAACTTGGGCTCAGGTCATGATCTCACAGCCCGTGAGTTCAAGCCCCATGTTGGGCTCTGTGCTGACAGGTCAGAGCCTGGAGCCTACTTCGGATTCATTCTCTCTCTCTCTCTCTCTCTCTCTCTCTCTCTCTCAAAAATAAACATTAAAAACATTTTAAAAGCAAAAGAACAGAGCATTGAAACTAAGGCTGTTTTTTTGAAAGAAGAAACAAAATCGATAAACCCCTAGCCAAATTTATCAAAAGAGAGAGAGAGAGAGAGAAAGGGTCTAAATAGATAAAATCATGAATGAGAGGAAAGGTCACAACCAATACCACAGAAATACAAACAATTATTAGAGAATGTTATGAAAAATTATATGCTACGAACTGGACAATCCGGAAGAAATGGACAAACCTCTAGATTCTTACACAGTACCAAAACTCAAACGAGGGGCGCCTGGGTGGCTCAGTCGGTTGGGCGTCCGACTTTCGCTTGGGTCATGATCTCGTGGTTCGTGGGTTCGAGCCCTGCGTCGGGCTCTGTGCTGACAGCCAGCTCAGAGCCTGGAGCCTGCTTCAGATTCTGTATCTCCCTCTCTCTCTGACCCTCCCCTGCTCACACTGTCTCTCTCCCTCTCTCTCTCAGAAATAAATAAAAAACTTAAAAGAAAAAAAACCTCAAACGAGAAGAAATAGAAAATTCAAACAGGCCCATCACCAGCAAAGAAATTGAATCAGCTATCAAAAATGTCTCAACAAATAAGAGTCCTGGGCCAAATGGCTTCCCGGGGGAATTCTACCAGACATTTAATGAAGAGTTAGTAGCTATTCTTCTCAAACTGTTCCAAAGAATAGAAATGGAAGGAAAGCTTCCAGACTCATTCTATGAGGCCAGCATTACCTTGATTCCAAAACCAGATAAAAGCCTCCAGTATAAAGAAAAATTCCCGGCCAATATCCCTGATGAACATGGTTGTAAAAATTCTCAACAAGATACTACCATATCGAACTCAATAGTATATTAAAATAATTATTCATCATGATCAAGTGGGATTCATTCCTGGGCTGCAGGGCTGGTTCAATATTCACAAATCAATCAATGTGATCCATCACATTAATAAAAGAAAGGAAAAGAACCGTATGATCCTGTCGATAGATGCAGAAAAAGCATTTGACAAAAATACAGCATCCCGTCTTAATAAAGACTCTCGAGAAAGTTGGGATAGAAGGAACCTACGTAAACATCATCAAAGGCATCTATGAGAAGCCTTCAGCTAACATCATCCTCAACGGGGAAAAACGGAGAGCTTTCCCCCTGAGATCAGGAACACGACAGGGATGCCCACTCTCACCACTGTTGTTTCACATAGTGCTGGAAGCCCTAGCATCAGCCATCAGACAACAAAAAGCTATAATCATCAAGACAGGATGGCCCTGGCACAAAAACAGACACATAGATCAACGGAATGGAATAGAGAACCCAGGACTGGACCCACAAACATACGACCAACTAATCTTCGACAGAGAAGGAAAGAACATCCAATGGAAAAATCACCATATAGCAGATGGTGCTGGAAGAACTGGACAGCGACATGCACAAGAATGAAACTGGACCACATTCTGACACCGTACACAAAACTCAATCCAAAATGGATGAAAGACCTAAATGTGTGACAGGAAACCATCAAAATCCTACAGGAAAAAACAGGTAGCAACCTCTTTGACGTAGGCCCCAGCAACTTCTTACTTGACACATCTCCAGGGCAAGGGAAAGAAAAGCAAACATTAAATATTGGGACCTCATCAACATAAATAGCTTCTGCACAGCAAAGGAAACAGTGAACAAAACTAAAAGGCAACCAACAGAATGGGAGAAGATATTTGCAAATGACATGTCAGATGAAGGGTTAGTATCCAAAAATCTATGAAAAGCTTACCAAACTCAACAACAACAAAAAAAAGACAACAAAAAATGCAGTGAAGAAATGAGAAGACATGAAGAGACACTTTTCCAAAGAAGGCATCCAGATGGCCAACAGACATATGAAAAGAGGCTCAACATCACCTGTCGTCAGGGAAATGCAAATCAAAACCACAATGAGATATCCCCTCATACCAGTCAGAGTGGCTAGAATTAACAACTCAGGAAACAACAGAATTTGGTGAGGATGTGGAGAAACGGGAACCCTCTTGCACTGTTGGTGGGAATGCAAACTGGAGCAGCCGCTCTAGAAAGCAGTACAGAGGTTCATTAGAAAACTAAAAACAGAACTACCCTACAAGCCAGAAATTGCACTACTAGGAATTTATCCAAAAGACACAAAAATGCTGATTCAAAGGAGGACACACACCCTAATGTTTATAGCAGTGCTATCAACTATAGCCAAATTATGGGAAGAGCCCAAGTGTCCATCAACTGAAAAATAGGGAAAGAAGTAATATGTGTTTCCACCTGAAAACAACTGGGTTCCAGCAGACTCAGAACGTCTGGAACCCTTTACCTGTCCCTTAACTGCCTACGAGAATTTAGATAGCGACCCTGTACCAGGAAGAGAGCCGTTACCAGAGAAATCTTCCATCAGGAAGACTTCTTGGCCAAGGCACGGCAAACATTTGCTGACCAGACACACATTCGCTCTTCACCTGTTCCCTTCAGACGTCTTCCTCCTCTCTGAAGTCTCAGACTCCTAACACCCTTTGCCTTAGTTCTGGACGGTCAATTACCCTTCTGCCTCTGTGTCTTTGTGCCTTTGGGGGGCTCCCAGAGGTATGTAATTAAATTGGTTTCTCTCCTGTTAATTGGTCTTTTGGCAATTTAATTAGACCAGTCAAAGAACCTAGAAGGGTAGAAGGGCAACGTTTTCTGCCCCTTCAGGATTCAATATGAAACTTTCCTTTTTCTTTTTTTTTTTTTCGTTTTTTGCTTTGGAGTTGGGTATGAAAGCATGGCGATAATATTCACTCCCACCTACCTCTGTGCATCGAATGCTATTGGTACAAAATCTGTGGCGGAGCAAATGGACATAGATCGGTTGACAACACCATCATCTTTGTAATCACTGAATGTTTATCAGTCAAATAATGTAAGAGAATGAAGAATGCTAACTAACAATGAAGAGAAAATAACAGATATTTTCTTAGGCTGGGCTTCAACAGGAGAGGGGTAGAGTGATAGTTCACGTTCTGGGTCCCTGAGAACAGTCTGGGGCTGCCAGACTCCAGCATGAAAGTGAAGGACAGCAGAATTCGTCACCCCAAAATACACCTCTTTGGCATAAGAATTATTTTAGAGTGGCTTTATTTTGGGGGGTTTCTTTGGTTTTGTTTTGCTTTTTACGCAGCCAACAGAGGAGGACCTCTGAAAATAAGATGTTACCTTTCTGGAAGACATTTACATGCATAAGGGAAGTCTCCATTTGTAAAGGCATTTCCCTCTGTACCAGGAAGAAAAAGGAAGGCTCTAAATCCCTAGAAATTCTGATCACTGGAGAAGAAAACAACTCAAATCTGTGTAAAAACCTGATCTTAACAGTGCCTTTCCTGGTAACTTCCCAACAGAGGCACCACCTCCATTGCCTTTTGTCTTTAGCTGGAGATGGTGTTTCTGGTGGCCTGGGCCATTTGGTGGGGTTACTCAGTTTTCCTGGGTCTCTCTCCTGTGTACATTTTAGTAAGCTTCTGTTTGTTCTCCTTCTGTTAATCTGTCTTTTCATTACAGGGGTACCTCTGCTAAGAATCTAGAACAGCCTTATTTTCCTCCCCTCCAAAAGGTAGAGAGCAAGTCAGAGTGGTAGAGACGGAAAGATAGAAAAAGCAGAGAGAAAAATGAAAACTGTAGCAAAGTAGAATACGAGGGAGGAGACACCAACTAGATTAACAGTTTTCTCACAAAAAGACTGAATCACAAAGGAACTTAAGTTCCCAGAGATTCCAAAGAGAATGTCCTAAAACGAAAACTGCTAGAAATAACAATTTATAGAAACATAATTATGATGCGAGGTTTCAGCATAATCGGTGACGTCAAACAGAGATTAGATAACTAAGGTCCTGATGTCACGGTCGTGGTCTGGATCACCCGGCCAAAGAGCCAAGCGACACTCAGAAGAAGACACTCCTGGCAGGCAGGAGGTTTATTTCGCATCGGCGGACTCAGCGGAGATCACCGTCCAGAGGTCTGAGGCCTGAGCGTAAGCATGGGGGACAATTTATAGTCCATTACTTGTGCATTAGTAGTAATTTGGTGCGTGCAGCAAGTGGGGTAGGAAGAAGAATCCAGAAGAGTCTCTGGGCGGGGACTGGAATTCCCCTAGCAGTGCTGTTGGCCATTTTATAACCTTTCCCTCTCATTCCCCCCTTGGACGCCCCTTTAAAAAGATCTAGGCTGTATTAGAGGGCATCATCTTCATTTTTTGTGGGCTAGTCCCTTCTCTTAGGTCCTTGACTTTGGTTGTGACTATTCCTGACTGGTTTACAAAGTGACAGCATTCTTCTCCGAGGAAGACGCAGGTGCCCCCTTTCTCGGCAGCGAGGAGGTCAAGCGTCCATCCGTTCTGAAGGGCAACTCTGGCCAGGGAACTTATTTGGCTCTGCAGGGACACTGGGGAGTTGGCCCCGTGGCTATTCCTGGCCGTAGGAGGACAGGCAGGAACACCGCTCATTTAGCCTGGGCTTCGGGGCTGAAGGTTTACAGATGGGGCCCAGATTAGAGGCAATCGACACCAACGAAACATCCTACCCATGAGAGGAAGGAGAGTGCGAACGTGAACTTCTCGCTGTCTCCCCAGCTTTCTAGGGCAACCTCTGCCAATCCGATGGCAAGGAGTAAGGACAGTCTATTTATTTTATCAGACCTGTGATTCCTTAGGCTTCTGCTGCCTGGCAGCTTCTGGGGTGTGGCTGGAGCAGAGCTGAAGATCCTAAGAATCTAGGACTCTCTGGGAGGTTGCTTTGAGTGGGATCGTTGGACTTGGGTCAGCCTTCCAAGTGTGGGGCTCCTTAGGATTGGCCCTCTTGACTCTGGGGTGGTGGACCCATGGAGTTAACGGTATGAGGCCCAGTCCACTGTGGTTTCAGAGGGTCTTTTTTCTAATCTTTGATCCAGACCAAGCCCCCTGGTGAGAAGGGGGGCACAGGGGATCCTAAAGAGATTGGGGAACTCTCTATCGTAACTCATTTAGGGCGGTCCCTAAAGCTTGAAGTTGTTCTCTTATTCCCTTTTCCCCTATTTGGTGTAGCTTCCCTGGGAGGCTCCCTAGACAAGGCGGGGAGCCTCCCACATATTAGTTCAAAAGGAGAGAAACCTTTAGTTCCTGGTGTGCAACAGACACGCAGGAGGGCCAGGGCCAACAGGTCTGGCCGTGGGAGGTCTGTTCCCTGACAGAACTTGGCTAAGGTTCCCTTGAGGGTGTGATTCATCCGCTCTGCTTTCCCTGAGCTTTGAGGCCGATCCAAGTGATGTTGAGGGAGTTGGTTAAAAAGTTAATGTCCGCCAAGAACGCAGGCCTGTTACCGATGTGCGTTGTGGCCAGTAAGCCAAACTGGGGGACAATTTCTCTCAGGAGGACTTTAGCTACTTCCTCGCTCCATTCCGTCCTCGTAGGGAAGGCTTCGACCCACCCAGAGTACGTACAGACTATCACTAGGAGGTATGTAAATCATCGGCTGGGCAGGACATGTGTGAAGTCTAACCCACTTTTTGAGTGCCCACCATACGATGGCATGGGGGACTTTAACATTTAGTTCTTGTCCCAGGGTGGGCTTACCTGCCTCTTTAATGAGCAGAACTGAGGCCAATAGTGCCCTCAGGCACGGTGGCCATCCTGCCGCCACTGGGTCCAGCCTCTTCCAAAGGTACGCTCCTGGTCATTGCCAAGGGCCAACGGTCTATGTGAGAACCCTGAGGGTGACCTTTTCCTTCTCATGCACAAAGAGATTATATATTCAGCAGGCCAAGGGCTGGAGCCTGCCCCAAGGTGCCCTTCATCTCTAGGAAGGCGGCTTCGGCCTCCTCTATCCAGACAGAGGGTTCTCGATCTGGCCCTACCAAGAGATTATAGAGGGGTCTTGCTATTGCCAAGAATCTTGGAATCCAGAGCCGGCAGAATCTCACAGCCCCCAAGAATTCTCATAGCCCCCTCTTAGTTTGGGGCTGGGGTAGGGAGGTGATGACCTTTTATCTCTCTGGCCCCAGTGCTCTTTTTCCTTGGGTGAGGAGGAAGTATCAGACTTGCTGGCGGCAGATCTCTGCTGTTCTCCATGAGACCCGATACCCTGAGTCCGACAGGAGTTGGAGGGCCCTTGTACCCTCTGTCTGGTTCTCTCGGGTATTGCTGCCAAGGAGGAGGTCATCCACATACTGGAAAAGAGGGCACAGCGTGGCCTCCCTTGGAAAGCTGGTGAGGTCCCCAGCCAGTGCCTCCCCAAAGAGGGCAGGCGAGTTTTTAAACCCCTGTGGGAGGCACGTCCAAGTCAGTTGCATCTGATGCCCCGTGCCTGGTTCGGTCCATTCGAAGGCAAACAAGGGTTGGCTCTGGGCGGGGGTGGGGGGCAAGAGAAGGCAGAAGGCGGCATCCTGAAGTCTAGGCAGGTAAACCAGCTAGCAGAGCCTGGGATCCAGCTGAGGAGGGTGTACGGGTTTGGGACCACCAGGTGCAAGGAGACTATCACTTTGTTGATAGCTCGTAGGTCTTGAACTGGTCCGTACCCTCCTCCCAGCTCCTTGACTGGCAAGAACAGGGTGTTCCGTGATGACTGGCATTCAACCAGAATGCCTGCTTTCTTGGAGGCCTGACCTTGCTTCTTGTGGGAGGGGGTATTGCTGCTATCTCTGCACATGAGCCCATGGGATTAACTCTACAATGACAGGGCCCGGTTGTGGGCAAGTCCGGGGGGAGGGCGGTTGTCATGGGCCCACACAGTGGGGAAGGCAGTCCTGAAATCAGGTGGGCCACTCGGTTGGGCCTGGGCACGGAATAGCCTCCGTTCTTCTTCTCTTGGCGTAGTCATGGCCATTATAAGGAGGCCTGATTCTTCTTGTTTTGGATCCAATCGGAAGCTGGTGCATCTGTTGGCTCAAAGGTTATTTGGGCCCCCGGCTTTGAGAATATATCCCGGCTGAGGAGAGAGACAGGGCACTCCGGCAGGTAGAGGAACTCATGCCATACCGTGTGGCCCCCGAGTTCACACTGATGGCTTGGCAGAGGGCTGCTGCATTGCCCGTTTCCCTGTGGCCCCGAGGATGGTTGTGGTCTTCTCGCTAAAGGGGGCCATGCGGGAGGTGACCACAGAATGTTTAGCCCCAGCGTCGACCAGTCTTTCCACCTACTTTCATTTTGACCGGGGGCTCATGGGGGCCAAGAAGAAAGGAGCTCGGCCCCCCTCAATCTGAATCTGTTCCTGCTAGGTCTGTGAGGTCCTTTCCGCAGGGTTCTTGTGCGTATCGACTGGGTTTCTGGGACTTTCCCCGGTTGGGACACTCATTCTTCCCATGTCCCTTCTCCTTGCAGTAGGAGCATCGATCCCTTGCTAAGGCGGTTCTGGGCCTCTCCCCTTTCAGCGGCTGGCCCTTCCCTGTCCTTTTGCCGTGCCTCTCTTATGCCTCAGGACCAAACGGGGTGTAAGGCTCGCACAGCCTCTCATAATAATCCCCGGGGGACTCCCCTTGCTGCTGGGCATATTCATGGGCCTCTTTGCCCCTGCTCGGATCCCCCGGAGGAGAGCCTCTTGGTACCAGCAGATGTGGACTGGCATGTGGAGAGTGCCTGCGCCTGGCCAAGGGTGCAATCTGGCCACTGGTCGGGGGGAGAGAGGATCTGCCGAGTCTGGAGGTGCTGGGGAGACTGAAGCTGGCAGAGTATCAGGAACCGGGGATGTGGGGGCAAGATTGGTTCTTCCTCCGGATCACTGGCAAGAACTTGTGGAGGCTGGGACTTCTGTTGACCTTCTTTGGGCCACTTTGTCGAGGCAACTAAGACCCTAGACCTGTCCCTGTTCTTTGCAGGTAAATCGCACCCAAGGGGGAAGGGGTTGGGCAATCTCTAACTAGGAGTCAATATATGGAAGCTGATCAGGGTGACCTGGGTCCCTAGTGACACCACGCCAGATGCGGCAGACCATTGGGACATCTAAGGTTCCCTCCGAAGACCATCCTACACCAAAAGTGGGCCATTCCAAATCACATAGGGTCCTTATCTTGCCGGGGGTCATCTTAATTCCACAGTCTCCTGAAAACCCCTTTTCTGTTCTGTCCCGACCCCATAATGTTCCCGTGAGATGGAATCGCAAAGACAGACAGAGGGATAGGGGTGCCTCCTTCTAATGAGGAAACCAGTCAGTTGCCCATCTGGCTGTGTCCCAAAGGACTTAGGTGACACTTATCTATAACGGTCCCAGCATTGTGACTTACAATCGGAAGCTATCCTGATACCAGCCATAGACTGTATGCCGTTCACCACGGAATCACAGACAGGCCCACTCAGACTCCGTGGGCTTTTGGGGACCTTAAGGGTGCCTGCCCGTGAAGCCACAGACTCAGTCCCAACAGGAGGACCAGGTCAGGCTGCACATTCACTCAACATTCAGACCAGAGGTTAATACAGTCCCTCCCTAGGAATCCCTACCCGTGACACCTCTAAAAGGTCTCCAGGAGGTAAACAGGCTCCCCTTCCACCCAGTGGGTGGGTCTGACCAGCTCAGGGGCCCCCAGGCCTTACCATCATTTGACGTCGGGTCCAGGTCCTCACCTGCCAAGTCTTCTCGAGTCCAGTGGGAACAACAGAGCGGGGCCAACCAGAGGCAACCGAGTGGGAGACTGCTGAGTATCAGGCGGGGTGGGGGAGGTGCCTTCTCTGTTGTGATTCCTCGTTCCGTCATTGCCTCGCCATTTTCCCAAACCGGGCCAGGGCGGTTGGGTTTCCTGGTCAGGAAACCAAATATTACAGAACCTGGTCTGGATCACCCGGCAGAAGAACCAAGCGGCACCTGGAGATCTTAGAAGGCAGGGGGTGTATTTCACACTGGTGGGCACGGAGGAGATCACTGTCCAGAGGTCTGAGTCCCGAGCATAGGCATGGGGGACAATTTATATAGTCCATTACTTCCGCATTAGTAGTGCTTTGATGCGCGCACGGCAATCAGGTAGGAAGAAGAACCTGGAAGGGGAGTCTTTGGGTGGGGACTGGAATTCCCCTTTCCGTCCTGTTGGCCATCTTATAACCTAATTCTCCCCTATCGCTAGAGGATGTAAGTGGCTCTAATTTTCTTGAAAACAGGAATACAAATATCATTCGGCAGCACACGTGATCTTCAGTGCCCCATGGGCTTCTGCAAGCCCCACCGTATTATACAGTTATCTGCCTGGCCCCCAAGGCAATTTGAATGTTTCATGCTAGCCAAGAGGATATAAAATCTGAAATCAATTAGCTTTAAGTAATAGATACGTGGGATTTCTTCACTACAAAGGAAATTTTTTAATTAGTTAGTACAAAGGAAAATTTGTAATTAGTTAGTGTGCCTGAAATCAGGACCTTCCTATGACTGAAGGCAAAAGAAACTCAAGGCAGTCACGAGTGCACTTCTGACAGGCAGGCACCTCGCTGCAGCCCGGTGGGGAATGAAAATAATGCTATTTTCATGTCAGTTGAGCTATTTACTTTGCACTGCGTGTCCCAAATAGCTGGGTTTTAACATCGAGTTGGATTCCTAATTTCCACTTTAAATTGTCTTCAAAATGGTCATTGGCTGATGAAGCACGGACACACGAAATGACCGTGTGCAGGAGGAGACTATCCGTCGCAAGGTGAGGCAATGCCAGCCTGATACAAAAGCAAAAGAAAACTCTCTCTGAATAAATCGGAGGATTTTGTAAAGATGGTGAGGGTGGTGTGACCAAATGCATGAGTCATCAAGTCTATATTACTCAGAAACTAAACAGCTAAGTGTCCAAATTTTACAGCTAAGTTTCTCGAGATGCTGTCAGGAAGGAGAGGAAGTGCCAGTAATATTTAACAAGGCTCAGCATTCTATAAAGAGATCAGCATCACTAATGTAAGTTTTAAATGTCTAGGTTCTATTGGATGAGAAAGACTCAGGCTTAAACTGTGGGGTACAAAAGAAGAAGGTATATATGACCGTTAAGGACCAATGCATACCATTATAGGTTAGTAGACAATAAAAATTTCTGCACATTTAACGCAATGTTTATTCTTCCTGAAAAAAGCTGTTAAGTCAGGGGTTTCCTTTATGAATATAGTCTTCAAATTAAGATTATAAACCCTAGGAGAGTTTCTATCACGTACGGAGGATGGTTCCCTCATACGGGATGATAGTACGGTTATAGAAATTTATCACGTGAAAGGGAGCAGAGCATGACATCCCAAAATACTCTTCTTTGACATGAGAATGACCTTGAGTTCATTCTTTTTAAGGAAGAGCTGACCCAGGAGAAGCTCTGAAGTCCAAGTAAAAATGACCGTTTTGCCTTCTGCTTCTGAGGGTTTTTGTTTTTTTGTTTTTTTGTTTTTTTTTTAATATTTTTATTTATTTCTAGGAGAGAGAGAGAGAGAGACAGCGTGAGCAGGGGAGGGTCAGAGAGAGAGGGAGTCACAGACTGAAACAGGCTCCAGGCTCTGAGCTGGCAGTCAGCACAGAGCCCGACGCGGGGCTCGAACCCACGAACCCCAAGATCATGACCTAAGCGAAAGTCGGACGCTTAACCGACTAAGCCACCCAGGCGCCCCAAGGTTTTTGTTTTTTTTTTTAACGGAAGGTTATTTACTTTGAGAGAGACAGAAACAGCGCAAGTGGGGGAGGGGCAGGGAGGGAGAGAGACTCCCAAGCAGGCTATCAGCACAGAGCCCGATCCAGGGCTTGAACCCAGGCACCTGTGAGACTGGGAACTGAGTCAAAACCAGGAGGGAGACGCTTAACCATCTGAACCACTCAGGTGCCCCTAAGGTTTGTTTGTTTATCGACTGATTGACTGATTGAAAGGGGGAGGGAGAGAGAGAAAGAATGAATGAATTCCAAGCGGCCTCCATACCATCAGCACAGAGCCCAATGCAGGGCTCGAACCCACAGCGTGAGATCACGACCTCAGCCGAAATCAAGAGTGGGACACTCACAGACTGCCCAGGCAGCCCCAAAAGTGACCCTTCTGTAAGAGACATTTACACGTGGGGGCGCCTGGGTGGCTTAGTCGGTTAAGCGTCCGACTTTCGCTTAGGTCATGATCTCGCGGTTCGTGGGTTCGAGCCCCGCGTCGGGCTCTGTGCTGACTGCCAGCTCAGAGCCTGGAGCCTGTTTCAGTCTGTGACTCCCTCTCTCTCTGACCTCCCCTGCTCACGCTGTCTCTCTCTCTCCTAGAAATAAATAAAATATTAAAAAAAAAAAGAGACATTTACATGTAGAAAGGAAATCTCCATTTCTAAGGGTGTCTGCCTCACTGTTCCGGCAAGATGAGAGACGGCCAAACATCTCTAGAAGCTCTTATTAATGGAGAAGGCAGAAACTTAAATCTGTAGAACAACCCTACCCTTGTTCACTGCATTCTCCCAGTCACCCTCCCCCAACCTCGTAACTGGTTCCCCACTCCCCAAAACCTCTTTGGTCTTAAGCTGCAGATGGTTATTTAAGGTGGTGGCTTTGGCCATTTGTGGGCGGCTTTGGCCATTTGTGGGCATTCCTTGGTTTTCCTGGGTCCCTTGCATGTCTACAGGAAGTATACGTGTAATTAAGCTTCTGGTTGTATTTCTCTTGTTAATCCGTCTTTCATTATAGGGCATCTTAGCCAGGCACTTACAGGGGTAAAGGGACAATGATTTTTCCTCCCCCACACAGGCTAACTTACAAAAAAATTCTAATAAGCTAAAAACATGTAAATTATACAAGTTCTAGGCATTAATCACATGGCAATACAACTAGAAATGTATTACAGAACTATAAACATTCTCACTAGTAATTACTGTGCTAAAAGTAAACTTGAGAATACATCTAGAACCTAATAAAATTGAAAGATGTACAAACCTATAAATTTCTGGCAAATCCATATCTTGGGTGAATTACTGGATTTAGATTATTACCTAAGAGAATTTAGAGTTAAAGAGAGCTTATACTCAGTTCAGTGTTCTAACTCAGCTATGCTCAGCCTTGGCTCTGAATTATGAAATTTAGGAAAGAAAGAAAGAGAGAGAAAAGAGAGAGAGAAAGAAAGAGGGAAAGAAAGAGGGGGGGAAAAAGGGAGGGAGGGGGAAAGAAAGAAAGAAAGAAAGAAAGAAAGAAAGAAAGAAAGAAAGAAAGAAAGGCAAAGAAAGAGATAAAAGAGAGAGAGAAATAGACAGAGAAAGAAAGAGACAGGTAAAAGAGAGAAAGAAAGGAGAAAAGAAAAAGAAAAGGAAGAAAACAAAGCCCAGGCCCAAAGAATCAGAATCATGGGGGTGGGGGTGGGGGCACCTGGGTGGCTGAGTCCGTTAGGTGACCGACTTCAGCTCAGGTCATTATCTCCCAGTTCGTGAGTTCGAGCTCCGTGGTGGGCTCTGCACTGACAGCTCAGACCTTGGAGCCTGCTTCAGATTCTGTCTCCTCTCTCTGCCCCTCCTCATCCCCCGCTCATGCTCTGTCTGTCTGTCTGTCTCTCTCTCTCAAATAAAAGAACATTTAACAAACCTTAAAAGGGGCGCCCGGGTGGCTCCAGTCGGTTGAGTGTCCGACCTCAGCTCAGGTCATGATCTCATGGTTTTTTAGTTCAAGCCCCGGATCGGGCTCAGTGTTGACAGCTCAGAGTGTGGAGCCTGCTTTGGATTCTGTGACTCCCGCTCTCTCTGCCCCTCCTTCTCCGCGCCCCTCTCAAAAATAAATAAGCATTAAAAAGAAAAAAACAAAAAGAATCAAGGGGGCAGGTAATGATGAGAACAAAGGCAAAAGAAATGTAGATAAAATTAAATGTCTTTACAATGTCAGCATCCCACTGACAAATACTTGAGACAGGCAGAGTGGACATTCCTCCAGGAACCCACAACTGCCTTAATGTTAATGTTAACTAACACTTTGCTAGAGACAAAAAGCAACCTTAACAACAGCCAGACCTCCAGGATCCTGTAAGTCTTCTTTAGCATATGAAAATCCTTTGGGAAACTTCCTTTATCTCTGCCCCACTCAACTTACACAAGTATATAATCAATTCCTCCACACCATCCCAGTGTCTTCCTGTCCAAGGGGTCCTGTCCCCCAGGCTTCCATAGAAACACCTTCTTCCTTCTTCGCAAATAAAATGTCTCAAGAATTCTCTCCTGCCTCCTCACTCCCCACCCACATCGCATCAGGTAAGAAGGCATTCGTATTTTTTTAAAAGCTCCAAGTAATTCTAAAACGTAGCCAAGAGTTTTGACCCAGTGAGCAATGAACTGAGCAAAAATTTCTGAACGTGTCCAAATCTGCCACAAGGAAAGCAAGTTGAAAGCAAAAAGGATAAAAGCATAAAGAGAAGAACTGGAAAGGAGAAGACTTGTAGTAAACAGATCCAAGACCTTATTTAAGACACAGACAAGATCCTAGCAAAGATAACCGAGAAAGCATAAAGTCAGAAGTGAGATACTGCAGGACACAGAAAGGTAATAAATTGCAAGATATGCATAATCTTAATATAATGAATCAGGCAAGCTTTTAGGAAAACAAACTTTAAAGCCACAATAAGTGATGTTTATAATAACTGTGAATTATCAAAATACAATGAATAAACTAATAACCAAATGGGCAGTGGAAAAAATTACCCAAGAATGATCTCGACAAAAGCCTCCAACGGGGATGATTTACTACTGGGTTCTCTCAAACCTTCAAGGAAAATAAAATTACCACATTACATAACTCTCCCAGATACCAAAAGGGACAGAAAACCATGAGGTGAATTCCAATGCCCCCGCCCACCTTCCCACCTCCCACAGGAGAATCACCTGCAGAGCCTTTTAAATTCCAGATGCTTGGGCCACACCCACACCCACAGGAAAGCAAAATCATCAGCGTGAGCCCAAGGATCACGGATTTTAAAGCCCCCCAGGTGACTGGCGTGTGCAAGCCAAGGTTGAGGGCTGCCTCAGGCAATTTCACTATCGAAGATTTAAAATACAAACCAACAGAGGTCAATAGCCTGTGTCATAAGCTACTGCCTAAAAGGCAGCATTTTCCTTGCAGATGTTAAGATGTTTACAAACCTGGAAAGAAGAGCAAATACATAATGATCTCATACTGTTTCTGACCATATACACTTGTATTTATTTATTTTTTTAACGTTTATTTAATTTTGAGGGGTGGTGCTCGTGAGCAAGTGTGAGCAGGGGAGGGGCAGAGAGAGAGGGAGACACAGAATCTGAAGCAGGCTCCAGGCTCCGAGCTGTCCGCACAGAGCCCGGGTGCAGGGCTCGAACCTACAGACTGTGTTGTGAGGTCGTGACCTTGGCCGAAGTCAGATGCTTAACCTACTGAGCCATCCAGGTGACCCAGAATTATTCTCTTTATTGTTATTACTGTCAAAGAGACAACATTTTGAAGAAAGAAGACTACCCTCTGATGAATCCTGGAAATTAGTCAAAACGCGGCGGGCGGGGGGTGCGGTGCAAGGCGAGTGCTATTATTATTTCAATTATTACTATTACTGCCTACAATTCATAACTGACTGAGCCACCCAGGCCCCCCTTCACCCCCTACATTTTAAAATTCAAGAGTAATTCCTTAATAAGATTGGAAAGCATCTGCCTTAAAACAACAGCGTCGATATGCAGCATTACAGTGAAGTAAACCATGCATCCACTACAATTAGCAACTGAACAAAATTGCTCCTACTAGCAACATTATTTAATACTGTTCTGAGGAGTTCTGGGCAATGTAAGAAGGTATGGAATAAAAACATTCACAAGAATGAGGCAAAAGTATCATAGGCTGATGAAATAATGGCATAAGCAAAGGCTGAGAAACTGTAAGGAAAAGATTCTGTAGAACCACAACTGAATCAAAACTATTCTTATATACTAGCAATAACCAGCTGAAAATATGGTGGGAGGGAAAAGTATGTTCACGATAGAATAAAAAAATAACAGGTGGCTGAGTCGGTTAAGCGTCTGACTTCGGCTCAGGTCATGATCTCACAGTTCGTGGGTTCGAGCCCAATGTCAGGCTCTGTGCTGACAGCTCTGAGCCTGAAGCCTGCTTCAGATTCTGTGTCTCCCTCTCTCTCTGACCCTCCCCGGCTCATGCTGTCTCTCTCTCTCTCTCTCTCTCAGAAATAAAACATTAAAAAAATTAAAAAATATAATAAAATAACAAAACACTTAAAAATAGTTTTAATGAAAACTCTGGGACCCAGATGAAACTCCAAAAACACTTGCTAGAAAATACAGACAACTTGACTGATAGGTGGAGTATATTCTGGATAAGCAGGCTGAAATAATATAGCTCAAGTTCACTGCTGTTTTGGAGGAATTTGAAAAAAAGTAATTCTAAGTTCACCTGATGAAATAAACAAGTGCCTGCCTATTACAGAAAATTCTAAAAATTAAGGGCAATGTAGGGGACCTAACCCTCCCAGATCTTATATGTTATAATAAAGCATAATATAATGCTTCAACTATTAAAATAGTACAACACCACAGTAACAAGAAACAGAAGAGTACCTGAAAAAGAAAAATGGTCTGGAAATAAACTCTATAACATATAGGAATTTAAAACATGAAAAGGCAGTCACATATCAGTAAGAGAAAGAAGTACTAACTTAGGATAGCATCAATGTACATCCCACCTTCAAATAAATTATAACCCAAAATATATACCAGATGGGTTACCAGCTTAAATATAACAAATCAAAACCCTTTACCCACCCCCCAAATATGTGTGTGTTTGTGCGTGTGCGTGCGTGTGTGTGTGTCAGAGCCTTGAAAGAGAGGATGACCATTCTAGACTTAGGAGAAAAAAAAAATTATGAAAGAAAAAAATTAGAATTTGAGTATAAAACCAAGTGATCGCTTCAACAGAATAAAATATAAATAAAAAACGTAATAACCCAAAACCTTTACCGTGACAGTTTAACTTACAAAGATATATTTTAATTAACTTTGAAAAGATCCTTCAAAAAGAAATGGAAAGTTCTAAAGTATTAGCTTTCAAAAAAAAAAAGCAGACCTAAAATAAATTCTAGACTTCCTGTTAAAAAAATAAATAAAAATAAATAAATAAAAGTTTACCAGAGGGTCAGTAAATAAAAGGAAAATGTTTGCTCTAAGGAATCATTAGCTAAAAGCGAATTAAAATAACAGGTAATGGTTTTGTTTCCCCTATTAAATGGACCTGGTGAGATTTTAGATCCCAGATGGGATTTTAAACACTACTGTTCTTCGAGGACAATGGGGTGCTATGAGGAGCCATTTTTAAATTCCGGTACTTCTCAGGAACTCCATTTCTGGGCATGTAGCCCAAAGAAACAAACCAAAATACGGAGAAACATATGTGCAGAAATGTTCTTTGCAGCAGGTTTTTTTTTTTTTGATGGTGCCTTTTTTTTTCATAGAAAAAACTAGCCTGAGGGAATGTAAAAAGTTAATAGAAAGGTAAGAGTTTGGTGAATTATGGCGCATCCATGTACTCTGTGAAATATTATGAAGGCACTAGTACGATGTTTTCGAAAATGATACAGCAGTAAGAAAAATACTTCAGAAATGCAGAAACGTTGAGCAGAAAAAAGCACGGAACTGAAAATGGTAATACTCTGTAATTATACCTACACTTTTTAAAAGCACATACACCTGAACTATGTTTTAAAAATTATGTTTTTCAAAATGAACGAGGTGGGCGTGGGGAGAAGGCAAACGGCAAGCAATGGTGGCAGCTCCCGTGGAACCCAGGCTGGGCAGGAAGGCAGAAGACACAGCTGGGGACAGGGACCGACTTACACAAGGTGGAAGTGGAAGAGCGACAGCTTGTCGGGGGAGGGGCGATGATTACTTCCAGGGGCCAAGGCTAGTGGGTGTGGTTGTTGGGGGGTGGGGGAGTACTTCCAAGGGCCAAAGCTACGGGCATGGGAGCCTTGTTGCCGGGGTGAGGACTTCCAGGGCCCAAGGCTAGTGGGTGGGGAGCCTTGCTGAGGGGGTGAGTACTTCCAGGGCCAAGGATAATGAGTGGGTGGGGAGCTGTTAGGGAGTGTGAGTGCTTCCAGGGGCCAAGGCTGGTGGGTGGGTGGAGCCTTGTTGAGGGAGTACTTCTTGGGGGCCAAGGCTAGTGGGTGGGGAGTTTTGTGGGGGTGAGTACTTCCGGGGGCCAAGGCTCGTGGGTGGGCGGAGCCTCCACGTCCCCTCCAGTGCTGGGTTCGTACCTAGCCAGACCTTCGGCGGCCTGGGCTTCAGGGCCCCCAGCGCAGCTCCGACACGCCCTGTGTGTGGCCCCTGAAGCCCCCCTGTGGTCTTTTCAGGGGTTTGAGATCTCCGACGAGCCTCGTGCTCCAACCCAAATAGAAGAGCTCCACGACCCCGAAAGTAGCGAAAAAGCAAGCGTGCAGTAATCTCGGCAGCAGCACGCAGCGCTGCCGGAACCCCAGACCGGACGTGACCTTCACGAAACCTTCGATCGCTGTTGTCCCGGAGCGCTTTGGAATCACAAGCCGCTGCCGAACTTGGTCATCTCCGAACACTCGGGACCGTGATGGGCTGCTGAAAGAACTGGGCAAGGCCCCGAAGCGGCCGGAGCGGCATTCAGGTAGGGGCCCCTCCCCCCTCCGCCCCGGTAGAGGCCGATGCCCCTGGGGGCTCCTTGACGCGGCTCCTCCAACGGGCCGCGTCGTAACCGCGCGTCACGTTCTGCAGAGGCCAGTGCCCTGCAAGTGCCTGAGAGCACAGAAAAAGGCCTTGCGGCGCTTTCCCCGGGCGCGGCCAGTCCTCCGCACCCCCACGCCCTTCCTTCGCACCAGGTGTGGGTGGAGCCTTTAAAGACTGATTCCCACTCGGGGCTCCTTGGGTCGGTGGCATCCCCTGGGCCTCAGCCTGTCGGCACTGTCGTTTAACACTTACAGGAAGAAATGGCTTCCCTGGAGGACGCCTACCGCTGTGAGGCTGAGACCCCTGCCCAGAGCTCTGCAGACTCCGAACCTGCAGCCTGGGCCGAGGGACAACCAGGGGGGGCCGAGGAATCCCACGGGGGCAAGAAAAAGAGCGCTGCGCCCCACGATCCGAGCCCTTCCAACTATGTCAAGGCTTTCCAGAGCATCCTGGGAAAATTCATGCCTAAAGGGGAGGCTGCCCCAAGTGCGGCAAAACCGAGCCCACCCGAGGGCCTCTCCACCACTGAAACCCCAGCCAGTGTCATCACCTTCAGGACGGCGCAGGCGGTGGACCCCTCGGTTAGGGAGGAGGGGAAGAAGATGCTCATAGAGATCAACAGTTCGGGCAGCAGGAAAGTGATCCTCCGTGCTCAAGAGAAACCCAGCAAGAAGCTCCTGGACGACCAGAAGTTTGAAAAGGGCTCCCCAGTCCTGCGATTTCCGGACAAGCAGGACCCTCCTTCAGAGATCCAGGAGCAGAAAGCGACGGACACGGGGGCCGAGACAGAGGCCGAGCGCCCCTCTTCAGAGGGCCACTTCGCCGCCGTGGAGGAGCTGGCTGCCATGAAGATCTCTGAGAGGCCGGTGTCACTGGGTCTCTCCAGACCCCCCCAGCCTCCACCCGTCACCACAGACCGTGTCCTGTTCCAGCCCCCCTTGCACAGGGGTCCTCCGCCCCCCCACGCCGGCCACTGGGTCAGCATTCTCCAGCGGGTCCACTATCCCCCCGGGGGCAACAGCGGCCCCGCGGCCCAGGCCGCCGAGAGCTGGGGCGCTTCCGGGGAGCATCCCCCCGTGCCAGAGCTGCACCCCCAGAACTGGCCCAGAGTCTGGAAGCCGTCGGAAGAGGACCAGTCCCTGAATTCCCACGTGATCCGTTTCCCCAGGGGCTCAGCCCCCAGCGGGGAGAGAATGGCAGCCCTCAGGGAGACGCTGGTGCATTCTTCTCTGAGCTGCGAGGCTGACTCCCTGACCAGGAGCCCCTGGCACGGAAGGCTGGGGTTCATCGACACCCACTGTCACCTGGACTTGCTCTTCTCCAAGCTGTCCTTCAAAGGGACCTTCAGCAAGTTCATGGAGACGTACAGCCACTCGTTCCCGAAGGAGTTTCAGGGCTGCATCTCGAATTTCTGCGATCCGCGCACGCTCAAGAACGGCATGTGGCAAGAGCTGCTGAAAGAGGACTTGGTCTGGGGCGCCTTTGGCTGTCACCCCCACTTCGCACGTTACTACAATGAGATCCAGGAACGAAACATCCTGCAAGCCTTGCGGCACCCCAGGGCCCTGGCGTTCGGAGAAATGGGCTTGGATTACTCTCACAAGTGCACCACTCCGGTGCGACAGCAGCACAAGGTGTTTGAGCGCCAGCTGCAGCTGGCCGTGTCGCTCAACAAGCCCTTGGTGATCCACTGCAGGGAGGCCGACGACGATCTGCTGAGCATCATGAAAAGACACGTGCCCCCCGACTACAGGATCCACAGACACTGTTTAACTGGCAGTTACCTGCGCATTGAGCCCCTCATGAACTACTTTACTAACATGTCCGTGGGGTTCACAGCCCTCCTGACTTACTCTTCTGCCTGGGAGACCCGGAATACACTCAGAAGTATCCCCTTGGACAGAATCCTCGTGGAAACGGATGCGCCCTACTTCCTTCCCCATGAGGTTCCCAAGAGCCTTTGCCAGTACTCCCACCCGGGCCTGGCCCTGTACACGGTGCGAGAGATTGCCAGGATCAAAGGTCAGCCACTCCCCCAGATGTTGGCCACCTTGTGCGAGAACACCAACTATCTCTACAATATTTAAGCCAAGAGGGAGGAAGGAGTCAGGCGTCTTGCGGCAAAGGGAGACCAGCGGCCTGACAGCACAGACTTGATTGATTGGAACTCTGCCTGTGTCCCGAGATCAAGGGTGTGTCCCCGAAGCCCCCTGGAACAGAAACAAAAGACCACAACGGGCTGTTTGCTTCAAAACCTCTTGAAAGACTTTGCCTTGTGACTGGTAGGATGGGGGTGCAGAAGAACGGCAGGAGGGGTCGAGGGGGGTTATTTACCCCCCGGATGTTATTTACCAGGGTTCTTCCTCGTGGCCAGATTGCTCCTGGACAGTCAGTAAGAAAAACGAGCATTCCATGGGGTACAAGTTGGCGAAATCCAACTGCCTGTTCTCTGCAGCCTCGGGTTTCGAGTGGTCCGGGCATAAAGTCACCCTCCTACTTGTCTTTAAAAAACACAGAACAAAACAAGGTAATTTCTTCTGTGGATTTCCAAAACTGTAGTTGTTATATAGGCGTTTCTTCTGTGGATTTCCAAAACTGTAGTTGTTATATAGGCGTTCTATAACCCATACGGTTTAAGTTGATGCATCAGTGACTGTGAGCCTTAAGTCTTTTTTTGTTTTTTAAGTTTTATTCTTACCCTCTCTTATTTCTAAAGATAAGCCAACACCAGCATTTCATCTCCCAAGGCAATAGGTTTAGGTAAAAATTAGGCTGCTAATAGGCAGAATGGGCCGTGGGGGGGGGCTCTGTGGAGGTGCTTAGAATGACGGGAGCCAGAAGGCGGCTGAATGTTCGAAGAACGCCAAGATGAGTTTCAGATCTGAACTGAACTCCCGATGCTTGTAGAATTCCAAAGCTCTTCCCATAACCCGTATGTCAATAGCAGCTACTGTTAACAAGGCCCAACTGTATATATCACTTAGAAATCCTGTTCTCCTGAACAACAGAAACCAAGAAGAACTTCACCTGCTCACTTGGCAAGCAGCCATCCTCCCCGTGACACTTTTTCAGGGACATACTGGAGTTCTGAAATTTAGCTCGGCCAGCCAAAACACACGCCTAAATCCAGGAGTCCCATTATTGGAGAAGAAGGGCCATGTTATGTATATATTTTTATGCTTATTTGTTTTTGAGGGCAAGTGAGTGGGGGAGGGCCAGAGGGAGAGAGGGAGTCCCAAGTCGGTGCAGAGCCCAACACGGGGCTTGGCCTCAACGCACCAGGAGGTCACAACCTGAGCCAAAATCAGGAGTCGGACGTTTAACACACTGAGCCACCCAGGCGGCCCGAGAAGTGCCATTTTAAAAACGCAAGACTTCTGTTATTCTCAAAACCCGACCTGATTGAAAATAGGCCCCAGTGTCCGCCAGGCTTCTCTAGGTCCCCATGTGTCCTTTTATCTGGATCCAGAGAACTTGGCGGGCCCCTCACCATCTGGTTCTTGGCTCAAAAGTCTCCTCCACAGAGAAGCCCTCCCTGACCACCTAATATAGAGTGCTCCCCTCACCTGGGAGGAGAACGGCTCCCCAGCTTATCGTTTGGCTTTGCCATCCCCCCGCACTGGCTGGACAGCGGCCTTAGTCTACCTGTGTGTTCATTGGTTATCTTCCCCACTAGGTTTACTGGCTTGCCGGTCTTGTTCACACCCGGTGAACACACCCCTTGTACATATACCCTTTTTGATTAGGACAGTGACTGGAACAGCGCAGGTCCCCAGCAAAGATTTGAGTTAACAGAGGAGTTAAGGTCTCCCAGGATGCGATGACTGATGTCACAGTATTTAGGCAGGGGGATGTGGGGGATGACAGATAGTAGGGAGCGTGCAGAGAAATAAACCACCATCTCGAGCACGCTCTTTAAAAGGCAAGGCAGAAGAATCAAAGGGCAGAAACATCCTGCTGTTTAGAGGTCCTCCAGATAGTTCATATCCTGTAAATAACCCCGAGTGTATCATAGTTTCCCCCCCCCTTCCTTTGCTGGGGATTCAGTCTTTTGAGAAGGAGGAGGAAATGGAAGTGGAAGAAAGCTATTAAGTGCTTTCCTTCAGGAGAACAAAAGAAGTTTCAGTGTCAAAAGTGCAAGTTGATTCCATCTTCAAGACCAAAAGCCTTTAAGCACAAAGCCAGGGTTTTTGAGGCAAGAAGGTTTTTCATTCCCCCATTTCAAGTGCACTGTAAAGAGACACTGCATAACGTGTGTCCGTCAACCCACAGGAGCCCCAAGCTTCTTATAAAGGACTGTGGAGAAGACGGTTGCACAGACACACATCTTGGGGGAAATACGGAGTTGTACAAATTCCGCATACATATATATATTTTTTTGTACGTGGGGGATCTCACATGGCCTTTGATAAACTGATGTGAGCCACAAATCCCCACGAGGGCGTTTCTCAAGGTCACGTCCAGATTGGTTGGATTAATTTGAGACACAGCTCAGCAAGCTCAAGTTCTTGGGGACGCCAAGTTTGGGAAACCCCTCAGTCACACACTTTGGCTGCTGCGGTCCCCTTACCACATTGTGTACTTATCTTTACCCCTCACATCCTCTTTCACATCCCTAAGATCCATGGAGAACAAAACACAAAATGCCATCGATCTGGCCCTGGCAAAGCGATACTAGCAGGCGGGCATTTTCAAACTGGGTGTGAACAAACAATTGCATGTATAAGTACACGTCCCACAAAAGAGAGAGAAAAGACCTATACGTCTAGCCATTAATTTTTCTCTCCAAAAAGGGAGGGTCTCCTTTTTATATGGAGAAAATGTTTTCCTTACCTGATCCTCTCCCTCTGCGTTTTTATGGCAAATGCACAGACTACGGTCTGCAGTGTTTCTCACACACGGGAGAAAGCGTTGCCGTAATTCAACTTTATTTCTTCAGGACTGGGAGTAAACCGTGTAGTTTGGTTTGTTTTTTGTTTTTTTTTTGTTTTTTTTTTTTTCTGAGTGCAGTACATCCAAAGTGGCCTGAAGAAAAAACCACAATCTCTCTTTACTTTAATTCATGAATGTAGTAAAGAACACTTCATCTCTTCCTGTCACTGGTTAAAAATAAAACTGAACCTCGTGATCCCGAGGTACAGAATCTGGGCCACTCTAAATAGCTTTCTAGTGACTGATACGCCACTGAACCCCAAAGAATGATTAGAATTCGTACGTTTGCACAGCGCGTCAAAATTGGTGTGTCTCCTCGTACATTCTAGAGGCTTCAGAGAGCCATGAAGGCAGCCGGTGAGCTAGAAATTCAATTTGCTGTCAGCGGTCCCTGGGCCTTCGGTCAGCCCGGAGTCACAGGGCCTCTCTGGTTTCAAAATTAGCATCTGCTTATTACAGAATGTTCGAGACCACTGTGGAGCATGAAGTGGGGTAAAACAGAGACGGTCGCTTTGAACAAGTGGAGCTTTCTCCAGTTTTCTCTGGTATCGCCATAGTTACTGGCCAATCCCTTCGGTCTGTTTTGCTAATCACTATTTACTAGGCCATTCACTTCACTTCATAATTGGCATAAGCTAGACATTTCACTCGCTCCAAATTTGTGCTTTAAGTACATTCATTATTTTGTGTATCTTGGTTCGCTGTCGTGAGCAAACCGCCTAGAAGTTTGTTGATTCTGTTGTTTAAGGAATCAACTCTTAGACTTTTTATCAGCATCTATTCTATGTACTGAGTTATAAAATCCTTTTTAACTTCGTGACGTTTTGCCCTCCAGCTTTTGGATGGTGTGTTTTAGTCGGCTTTTCTTAAGCAGACTTCAAGTTAAATGCCTTAAGCTAAATGCTTAGTTTGTTTTTAATTGGGGGGAGGGGGGAAGAATGAGGTATTCAGTAGCATAACTTTGCCTGTGATGATAACTTTGTCTGTAGGATTGTCCATTTTCATGTAGTTCGCTTTCCTACTTTACAAAGTAATACAGGACGAATTACAAAAACATTAACAGAAAGGAGTGCAGGGGATTTCCACTACCTAGAACCCACTGTTAAGGTCTTTCCTGTAAGGTAACTATCATCATATAGCTACGGAAAATTAATTTTAGGGTGTTTTTTTTTTTTTAAGTAACATAGCTGGAAACACGGTATGTGTTTTTATAAGCAAAGCTAAAGAATGAACAAGTAAAGGTCTTAGAGAAAGATGATCTAAAGCTTTTTTTTGCCCCCTCTTGACTGAGGGAGATTTTATTTTACTGTATTTTTTTTTTTAATTTTGAAAGAATTTTCAGTTGAAGTTTTAATTCCAAAAGCTAATGACCTACGGAAAGCCACAAAAATAGAGCAAAGTAATGTATTGTATGTAGAGCCCCGTATTGTACTGGGGGCTCATTTCATTACTGTTTATTTTGATTTTATCTTTCAATAAACATTTAAAATGCTTACATTTAGCCTTGACCTTTATTTATATTTTATAATTGTAAGGCTGTTTCCATTGCTCACCACTAATCCTTTTATTTCATGCGTTCCCAATGGTTAAACTGTTTAATTTGTTTTACAATTGGCTGGAGCGCATCTTCGAACAACTTCCTCAGGGAAAGCATGGGAATTACGCTTATGAGAAATTACATATCTGAGAACATCTTTCTGCTACGTTCCCTAATGAGTAACACCTTGGCTGGGTCTAGAATTTTGGGTCCTAAACATTTTCCCCTAAAACACAGACCCTGCTTCATTGTGTTCTGGTATTCAACGTTGCAGAGAATTCTGATGTCAACTTCTTCTTTGGGGGGGTTCAACTAACAAAAAATGGCCCAAATATATCAAATTATGAGTCTCTCTTTTTGTCATTTTCTCTGGTACACGGTAAGCATTTAATCTTCAGGTCTGTGTCTTTTTATAGTCGAGAAGGTTGGGTTTGTTTTTATTATTTCTTTATGCTTTGCTTAATTATATGGCTGCTTGTAATCGAGCTTCCAACTCTTTAGGAATAAGTATCGGTATCTGTCTGGCCTTTCATTACCAATCTCAGTGTGCATTGTTTTTTAAGATTTTACTTTTAAGTAATCTCTACGGCCCAATGTGGTGCTTGAACCCAAGACCCCTATTCTTGGGGCTCTTACAGCCGACCTTCTAACTCTACAATTTGGGAGCATTTTCTCAGGTTTGCCTTTTCCATCATTCATCTCATTTTCTCCAGGTGCCACCGTTTTTTTTCACTATGAATAATGCATTTCTGAGTTTCCTCACATTTCTTCCTCCTCGGCCAGCTCCCTTTCTTTGCCTTTCTGCCCAGAGACTCGGTCAGCAGCATTTTAAATGTCTTCCCCTTGCTCCATTTTCTCCCTCCAGCGTTCATTCACAGCGTTTGCTTTCACTGCTCACTTTGTTTCGTGACTTCTGCATTGCACTCAGTGGAAACCACAAAGCAAACTGTTATCCCAAGTGTTCGTCTTCCTATAGAAGATCCATTTCTTCCTCTGCCTCTTAGATACTGTGTTCTCCATCTATGTTGCAGTCTTTCAGAAACTTTACTGGCTCTCTTTGTTCAGTCTTCAACTAAGAGCCATCTGTCCAGGCTGGTGTTTACCCCAGAGTTGGGTGGGTAGGGTCCCTTTCCCTTCCCTTCCCCAGCCATTCAAATATTTTGATTCCTCCTCCCCTCTGGCAGGCTGGCTGATAGAAAATTCTGCTACAGCACGTTAAGGGAAGTAGGGAGGGAGGTGGGGCCGTGCATGGCTCCCTAGGGGACACACCTCAAAACTTTCCACATAAACCTTTGCTACACTGACTCGACCTCTGCTCCAGGGACAGAACTTCCACATAGCCTCTCCTCCAGGGCGCTGCCTGTCACAACAGAGAAACGCCCGAAATGCAAGGCCTGCTTTTCTTTCATAGCAACTATTCTTGGGCCTTCTAGTGACTTTTTTTTTTTAATGTTTCATTTATTTCTGAGAGAGAAAGAGAGAGAGAGAGACAGCGTGAGACGGGAAGGGTCAGAGAGAGAGGGAGACAAAGAATCCGAAGCAGGCTCCAGGCTCTGAGCTGTCAGCACAGAGCCAGACGCGGGGCTCGAACTCGCGAACCGTGAGATCGTGACCTGAGCCGAAGTCAGACACCCAACCAACTGAGCCACCTAGGTGCCCCTCTAGTGACACTCTTAAGCCATCAACAGCTGTGACAGGAAGCCAAGGAGAAGCCCCCACGGTTTTCCTAACCCCCCAACTCCCTTCTTGTCACGTTTTTGGGAAGTGAAAATAGGGGTCCCATCTGCACGACAGCTTAGGGGAGATTTATCTGCGTTTTCGCCACAAACACGGACCACCCCCCCTTCCCCGGGCCTCCAACGCGGATACAGTTTCTAGAGATTTTAAAATTCTGCAGTCACTTTCATTGGGGTTGCAAAGGTGAAGGGGTTCATCTAACTATCAACGCTCAAGTTAGAATCTCGCTCCAAATTCTCGTTTTTTTCTCTCTTTTTTTTTTTTTTGATAAATTTATGTTCCTATGGATACTGTGTCTAAATAGGCATAGCTTATTTTAAGAAAATTCAATTTATACAGATCTGAATCTCATCTGGCTTGTTGAACAGAAGAGATGATCAATAAAGGTAAGCTGAATAGATGGATGACAAAAAACATCTAGGGAGAGGACCACCAACGGCTTTTGTATTACAAAAATATTACCATAAATCTATTTATAATCTGTGCTCAAATTTTTCAGGACTAAATCTACAGTTTAAGATGAAACACCTATATAGACAGCATAAGCATTCATCAGACTTATTTTTACTCATCTCCTGCCTCTTAAGACCTGGTTTTACGATGTATAAAAGGGGGGAAAAGATATAGAATGCTAGAACATTCTTCCTGTACCTTTGTCACCAATTAACCATATAACTGGTGCAAACCACGTTAAACCCTTCATTTTCTGGTTAACCTTGCACAAAAAAATTAGAAAATCAACACTTGCTAACCACAGGCCAGTGCAGCACTATTTAAAGGACTAAGAAAATGATGTATATATAACAGAGCTGGAGAGAAAACGAATGTATAAAAATACTGAATAATATATAAGTCAGTGTAGGATGCAAAGCTGGAAGCTTAAAAACACTGTCAAAGCCACATCTAAAATAGTCTCTTCCCATTTTTATGGAATCTAGTGACCAAGGCAATTGAAAAATCACTGGATATTACTAAGCGGAAAGGTTCAGACCCTAACTGCTTAAACTCAGTCCTCCCAGAAAAATAATTAGAACTAGAAAAAGGGATCACCTCATCCAACAGAAATCACATTGCTAATCATGAGAGTTGCATAAACTGAGTCGAGAAAATGGAACACTGAAAGATTCAATAAAAAAGATAAAGGGAAATCTTTGGTAGAAAAAATACATATATATGAAATTTACCAAATATTTTACATCTATCCCCCCACCAAGGGAGTAATATGAGAACCCAAGCAAACACACTCCTTCATGACATCATCTGGAGATACAGATTTAAATTTAAAAGGCTGGATTCTGTCTGAAACAGTCCAAAGAAAGATGCTTTGAGAAGATGACTTGTATGTTCGCTTCCCATCAAAAGAATCATTCTATGTTTCTAATAATTACCCCATAAACTGGACTCCCCAGTGCACTGGATGTTCCTACTGGTTTCAAAGTATGTTATTTACTTCCCACAAGGGCACTGGCCGCTGAGACCACAAAACGGACACTCAACACAGAAAGGCTCATTTATCAAAAAGCAAGTAATACCAGACCACCCCGGGCACAAAAAGCACCTGCCAAACTCAACGTTCAAGACAATTCCTCCGGGTGCAAGGACTGTACAGTCAGGTAAGGGATATTGGACTGTAAGCAAATAACTCCAAGGCGGGGTATGGTGCCTCCCAAAAATTATAAGGCACTGGATATAAAGCTAAAAGCCATTAGGGAGGATTCATTCATGTTTTTAAAAATCTACTCAGTGTACATTGCTGAGTACCTGCTTTGGGTCAGGTACTGTGCTAGACTTGGAGATTCAAAGATCAATGAAACTGATCAAATAGTTAAAATGGGCCAGACAACAGGTAACGCGCTTTTACACTCGACCTCATTCATCTACAAAGTAGGTGTTAATCGTCATGGCTATTTTATAAAAATCAAGGTTTAGGACAGTACGTAATTTACCGAAGGTCTCAAGGTACGAGAACGGGACAGCCAGGGTTAGAACTCAAACTGCCTGGCTTCAGAGGCCACAAGTTAACGACGGTCTCCCGAACAGCCCCTGAAATCCCCACCACACCCTCAGCTCGGCGGAGGACACAGAGACGCGTAGCTGGGCTGTTCTAACAGGAGTCTGAAAAGGCTCCAGTAGAAGAGGGATTCACCAAAATACTCGAGAGCATCAAGAGGAAGGCATTACAGAACAAAACAAAACAAAAAACGGCATCACGGTAGAGGTGACATCTGAAATGGGTCTTCAGAGTTGAGAGAGGGAAGGTGAACTGCACGCATGGACGGGTGGGGAAGGGCATTCTCGGCAGAGGGAACAGCATGCGCAAAGGTACAGGAGCGTGGTAGTGCTCCTGTATGTGGGGCCTTGCAAATCATTCTGTGTGGCTGCGCACGGAATGGGCAAGGGAGAGCAGAGAGATTAGAAGCACACAAGGGCCAAAATACCGGTGGTCCCCAGGTCACGCAAAATTAGGTCACAGGATTGGAAACATTTTTTTTTTAAGTTTATTTATTTTGAGAGAGGGAGAGAGCAGTGAAAGGACAGAAGAGAGAGAGAGGGAGAGAGAGAATCCCCGGCAGGGATCCCGACGCGGGGCTCGATCTCACAAACCATGCGATCACGACCTTAGCCGAAACCAAGAGTCGGATGCTTAGCTGATGGAGTCCCCCAGGTGCCCCTGTGAATGTTTTAGAAAGTTAACTCTACAGTTACGGCAGCATGGGCAGTCAAGGAAGAGGACCAGATTGAAGGCAGGTGAAGAGGCAACTGTCTAGGTGACAGACAGGAGCTAGGATAGCAGTGGTGGCCTAGGAAAAGGGGCTGATAGAAGGAGGACGTGAGAGGGAGAGGAGACTTAGGTCAACAGTGACAGAGGGAGTGTGATGGGGATTCTCTTATTTGCTTGAACACAAAAATATATAATATGGTGGGTTAACATTTAGCTGGAACTCAAATAATAAGCCAAATGTGGCCAGTCGCAGCATGGTAGTATATTCAAAGAAAAGCCCAGGGAAGGGGCGCCTGGGTGGCTCAGTCGGTTTAACGACCAACTTTGGCTCAGGACATGATCTCGTGGTTCGTGAGCTCGAGCCCCGCGTTGGGCTGTATGCCGACAGCTCAGAGACTGGAGCCTGTCTTCGGATTCTGTGTCTCCCTCTCTCTCTGCCCCTCCCCCGCTCACACTCTGTCTCTGCCTCAAAAATAAACTAAACATTGAAAGAAAAAAAAAAAAAGGCCGGGCAGCACTACATCTACACTTCCCCCCAAGTGCCTTTCCGCTTCTTTTTCAATGCTCAAAAGTCTCCCACTTCCTCACCATCAGCTCTTTCGTTGTTTCTCTCCTTCTCTCCACCACCCTCCCCTCGCCGCAGTTCTCCCTTTCCTACATCCCCTCCTAAAGCCAGAGAACTGGACTGAACAACTCGGGAGAATGCTTAGAGGATGGAGGAGGGGGAAAGTGAAATGATCAGACAAAGCTCTTTCAACAGGCAGAGTGTAGGGAAAAAACAGAAAGCTGGGCGGATGCTTTAAGAATATTCTCCCCTGAGGTGCCTGGGGGGGCTCAGTTGGCTGTGCGTCAGACTTCGGCTCAGGTCATGATCTCCTGATTCAGGAGCTTGAGCCCGACATCGGGCTGGCTGCTGTCAGCACAGAAGCCGCTTCAGATCCTGTGTCCCCCTCTCTCTCTGCCCATCCCCCACTCCTGCTCCCTCTCTCTCATTCTGTCTCTCAGAAATAAACATTAAAAAAAATATTACCCCCATTACGCACCAGTGAGAACCAAAGTTTCAATCAATAAGGCTTATTGTAAAAGTCAACTAGACTAGAATTGAAAATACAGGTTTTGGTTTTTTTAAAGTTTATTTATTTCCTTGAGAGCGAGAGCATGAGCAGGGGAGGGGCAGAAGGAGAAGGGGAGAGAGGGAGAGAGGGAGAGAGGGAGAGAGGGAGAGAGAGAGAGAGAGAGAGAGAGAGAGAGAGAGAGAGAGAGTCCTAAGCAGGCTCCATGCTGTCATTGCAGAGCCTGGTGCGGGGCTCGATCCTATGAACTGTGAGATCATGACCTGAGCTGAAGTCGGAGGCCTAACCAGCTGAGCCCCCCAGGTGCCCCCAGTTTTAGTTTTGACGAACACAAATACAAAAATAAATGATCTGAGATGCCAGACGGAAACAAACCAACAAGTACAACCACAGAGAAAGACAGTAACATATGCTCAAAACAGGTTTCCAATTTTAAGCTAAGAAGGAAGAGAAGAAGCTGACTGCAAAGTAAAGGGTGTAGATGATGTTTCTCGAACCTAGATGGTGATGGCGTGAAATCTTTGAGTACAAGGTTCAGAATAGTCAGAATGTAAACGCAGTTGCTGGAGTCTATTACTGACTGCCATTAGTTCCGAATAATGGAAACATAAAATAATAATAAAGGTGATTACTTATTACCTTTCCTCCTAAAAAGATCTTCTAAAGTAGAGGAGATACGGCAAAATCTCTTATTTAAGTGATAGAAGACTTGTTGAAAGTATCGTAATATCCATAGCATAAATGGGACAGTAGGAAACTGGAAGAAGCGATGCACCAATAGCTTAATGGTTACTTTTTAGAAGTCACCGGTCTCACAGGCAGCCTGTCCAAACTCATTCTTCCGGAATATTCCAGAATCTGCAGCACAGGTGACGGCTGCCACAGTCCCGGTTTATGTGTCCCTTCCCCTAGGAACACCACCGTCTCTACCCCACGTAAGAAAATAAGCCAAATCTTGGGCAGATGAGGAGACTTAATTTTTCAGGACTGTCTACTAGGACCTGGCACTTGACACACTTCGACCGTCTGACACCCCCAGCAACTCTATGGCAGGTTTGTGATCCTTCCTTGACAGATAAGGGAATTGAGACCAGTAAAAAAAAAAAAATTTTTTTTAAATAGGCAATACGTGGTAAATCCAGGTTCTGAACCCATCTGTCTCCCATACGCCAAAGAGCCTCACGTTAGGGAGTGCTGCAAGAGCACCGTGTTCCCAAGGGATACCTGACCCCGACACAGAGTTCGTTTCAAAGAAAGTTCCATGTGGGGTGACATACACACCCCAGGTCCGACCCGAGGGGAAAAGACCTGGCATAACGACAGTGATGGTGACAATGACCGTGATGGCTATACTCTCCTAAGAGAAGTCATCGGTATTTGCAGGGCCTAAAGCAGAGGAAGACAAAAGTAGGGAGAGGGAAGAAAGTGAAGTGGAACCCTCACGATGGAAGAGGGATACAAATGAATGAGGGGCGCCTGGGTGGCTCAAGTAAGGTGAATGTCTGACTCTTGATTTCAGCTCAGGTCATGACCCCAGGGTTGTGGGATCAAGCCCTGCATCCGGCTCCGCACTGAGCGTGGAGACTGCTTAAGATAACCTCTCTCTCTCTCTCTCTCTCTCTGTCCTTTTCCCGCTCACATTTTCTCTCTTGCTCTAGAATTGTTTTTAAACGGGGCACCTGGGTGGCTCCATCGGTCAAGCGTCCAACTCTCGATTGTGGCGCAGGTCATGATTTCGTGGTGGAGTTCGAGCCCCGCCCCAGGTTCTGCACTGACAGTACGGAGCTTGCTTGGGATTCTCTCTCTCTCTCCCGCTCTCTGTGCCCCTCCCCTGCTCACTCTCTCTCGGTCTCAAAATAAATCCCTAAACATTAAAATTAAGTAAAATAAAATGTTCTAAAAACCGAAAGTAAAGAGACTGAGAATAAGGAGACAAGGTCCTTATACAAAAGAGAAAAAGGAAGAGAAAAGGTCACAAGAATGGAAGACGGAGGCACGAAAGAGTTGAGGGGCCAAAAGGAAAGGGTATGAGACAAACACTGAAAACAAAACGGAGATAACATCTGGGCCTCCCTCTGCATAATGTGGCCTTCGGGCTCTCCCTGCCCCCTCTCCACTTCCGATGTCCTGGAAACAACCAGGCTCCCCCAATTAGTTAAACCTCTGCTAAAAGGCTTATGATAATGACATATGTCCCTGGAGAACCCTCTTTATTAAAAGAACTATTACCACATGGAACAGCACGAGGAATTTCATAGGAAGAACGAGAATTTAAATGGAAGAGCATAATTAAAATAAATAGAAGGTTATGGACGATTCTCATGCCTTAAAATGTTCGACAACCCTCCGAAGGGGCTTAGGAGAATAATTTATTTGAAAACAGAAGACTGGCATGTTTAAAAATAAAGGGCCATCAACCCAGAGAACAAGAAATGATTGCGCAAACACTCAGAGATCGCCACAGGGGGGTAGGACAAGAATTGGCTGCACTTTGTTTATACACAGAATATTTTCAAAGCCGTGCCTCAAATCTTAAATCGCAAACAGTGAGACCCCAAAGAGGACACGCTGGAAGCTTCCATTTATGTGAACAGAGAAAACTAGGGGCGCCTGGGTGACTCAGCTGGTTAAGCGTCCGACTCCAGCTCAGGTCCTGATCGCACAGGTTGGGAGTTCAAGTCGTGCACCGGGCTCTCTGCTGTCAGCGCAGAGCCCGCTTCAGCTCTTTTGCCTCCCTCTCTCTCTCAAAAATAAAAACGTTTTCAGGGGCGCCTGGGTGGCTTAGTCGGTTAAGCGTCCAACTTTCGCTTAAGTCATGATCTCACGGTTCGTGGGTTCAAGCCCCGCGTCGGGCTCTGTGCTGACTGCCAGCTCAGAGCCTGGACCCTGCTTCAGATTCTGTGTCTCCCTCTCTCTCTGACCCTCCCCTGCTCGCGCTGTCTCTCTCTTCTCCTAGAAATAAACAAAACATTAAAAAAAAAATTTAAAAAACAAAAATAAAAACGTTTTTAAGGGATTTTTCTAAAAAACAAAAACAAACAAACAAAAGAACAAACTAATCTATGGTAATGGACGTCAGAGCAATGGAGGAAGGGCTGCGTGGAAGGGGTCACGAGGGAACTTCCTGAGGCGGGACAGATGCTCTCTATGGTATCTGAGCAATGGTTGCACAGATCCAGGTATTTGTCACAACTCCTGGCTCTTTGTGGGCACATTTTATCACACACAAGATTATTCCGCCTTCAGTGAAGTGGATTTTAAGAAATTAAAGTGGATTACAGTGACGACCCAAACAACAAAATACTACAGAAATATAGTTATTCCACATCCTGACTGTGGTGGCTGTTACACAGATCTATCCATGGGATAAAACTTCAGAGAACTATAAACTACGAACAGAATGGCGTGTAAAACTTGGTGAAATTCCTATAAGGCCCGCGCGTTTAGTATTCTACCAATGTCAATTCCCTGGCTTTGAAGTTCTTAAGCGTTGCCAATAAATCTGCAGCGAGTCTATATTCAGAAGGAGAAAGGACACAAATGAACAGGCCTCAACAGATCTCAAAATTCAGAACAAAATATACATCGGCCTAAAATGTACATCAGCAAACCGAACAGCAACTATCGGTCCCCTCCTTTTGGAGTCCTAAGGAGTCGCAAAGACGACAAAGACTCTATGTTAAAATAAATAAATTGCTGGAGTATAGCGGTCCTGGCAAACTAATATATTCAAGTATATATCATAAAATGGACTTCTTGTGAGGATACAGTTCGGGGACTCTTTGTAAATTTAGAGAGTTGTGTAATCGTCCTCACAATGCAGCTTAGGACATTTCTGTCACCCCCCCAAAAAAAAGTTCCCCCTCCCACTGCCAGCCCCCTGCCTGTTGCTAATCTGCTTTCTCTGATATAGTTGCTTCTTCTAGCATTTCAGAAAGATGGATCATACAATATAAAGTCTTCTGTGTCTGCTTTCTTTCACTTCGTATGTTCTTGAGGATCATCTACAATGCAATATAGACCTGTAGCTTCACGTACGACTGAAGAGTTGCTGCTGAATGGTTATACCGCACTCGGTTTATCTGCTCATCCATTAGAACGTAGCGGTTATTCCTTGGTTTGGGCTATTACGAATAATAATGCTATAATCATTCACCTACGAGGTTTTGTCTGTTTCATTAATTACGTTTATTATCTTATTTTAGAGAAAGAGCGCGTGCACAAATGGGGGCGCAGGTGAGGGAGGGTGAGAGAGAGAGAGAGAGAGAGAATATCCCAGGCAGGCTCCAGGCTCAGCGCAGAGCCCTATGCAGGGCTCAATCCCACAACCCTGGGATCATGACCTGAGCCAAAATAAAAAGTCGGACACCTGACCGACTGAGCCACTCAGGCACCACGAATTATGTTTTAATTTCTCTTAGAAAGACACGCAGGAGTGGAATTACTGAGTCATATGGTTAAGTATAGGTTTAAGTATTTAAGAAACTGCCGAACTTTCTTTCAAAACGGCAGCAGCATTTTACATTCCTACCAGGAAATACAATTTTAACTTCAGGCTAATGAGAATAAGCCACAGGCCTAGTGACTGATAAAAAGTTTAGGCCTGAGGAGATGTCTTAAAATTTCATCTAATAACTAGATTATTATAAACAATAAATTATTATTATAAATCATAAATTATTACCTCTCTAGGTTTTAGAAAAGAGGCGAAAAAGAGCGCCCTCACCTTTAGTAAGGGAAATCTTTGTAAATCTCATTGTTTTTATTTCAAAGCCATTTAGTCCAGATTTGGGTTTCTGTTTCTATTACATGTCTTTTGAACTTCAAAAGATTAGAGAAGCCCGTTTTCTAGGATGAAATTGGGAACTATCCCTTTAACATAAATGTAAAGAATGGAATTCTGCGTTTTATACTTAACCGTAAACGCAGAAAACGTAGTTGGGGATTTGGGCCATGACTCGTTTGATTCCAGAGGAGCCCTTTTGACTTCTTTTCTAATAAGAATGGCTGAAGATTAATGGACTCATGATGTAAAGCATGGGATTTAAATGGCAAGGTTTTGTAATTCCATTGTGTTATAATTATACATATTGATGTCTTTTCTGAAATGGTGCTAACAGGATTCCGATAATCTGAAAATTACATGAACCCACTGAAACATTTTCATTTGAAATTTGGGGTATGGTGGAAAGGTAGAGAGTATCTGGCGCGTTTTCCAGTTATTTTTGAACATGGAATTGTATTTTATTTTTATAGTCTCTAATTAGAGGTTTTGACATTCCCAGTTGGCTTGAGGCAAAACCTCCAGCATCTGTATTCATGTGTGACTCTTTGCTAACCAGAGGAGATTCTATTGTGTTCGATGGCTCCTTGACGGCCCAGCAGGAGAATCCAAACTTTTGGCTGGCCTCGGGCAGGAAGGAAAAAGCAGCCCCTGGCTTCCGGGGCCAGCCTGGCACTGCCAGCGGGGCGCGGGGCAGCTCGAGGCTGGACCGACAGCACCCCCAGGACTTGGTAGTCTTCCTGTTGGACATGAACTTGGTCAGAGAACACCGGCCTCAGACACGGCCACTCTGGCCTGGGAAGGATCGAGACAAAAACGTCCACTCCATAATTGTGTCTGACCTCTGAACATAGACAGAACATGAAAACTGTCCCAAACTACAAAATGCCAAACATTATTCTCTCCTAGATCACAGGAGTGATGGCGGCTTCCCTCCCAATTACAGCCGGCTGTCACTACCAATGAAATGTACGAGGATACACAGTCATAAAAGGACCCTGCTTCCTCACAGGACCCAACCCAGAGCCAAGACCCCACCTCCTTAAGCCCTCCTCCAAGATTAACTAACACAAACCCAAATCCTAGAGTAAATCTTTTCTATCACCTGCAGACTTAGACACCCCACGGTTACTCGGGGTACAGGTTTTTCGCTTACTGCAGTGAGCAAGCAATACACCAACTAGTTCAATTAAAAATACATCACGGGGCGCCTGGGTGGCTCGGTCAGTTAAGTGTCGCACTCCGGCTCAGGTCGTGATCGCGTGGTTTGTGGGTTCGAGCCCTGGCATCGGGCTCTGTGCTGACAGCTCAGAGCCTGGAGCCTGCTTCGGATCCTGTGTCTCCCCCTCTCTCTCTGCCCCTACTCTGCTTGCTCTCTCTCTCTCTCTCAAAAATAAACATTAAAAAAAAAACTACAATCAAGAGACAGTATCAAGATGAAGGAATAGAAGATTCTGACCTCACCTTCTCCCACAGCACACCAAAATCTCCAACTACACACAGAAGAACGATCTCTGAGAATGAATCAAAGCCCAGTGGAACGGATCATACAGAACAAAAGATAAAAACAAAAGAGAAAAAAGCACTTCAAGCAAGGGTGGGGGACAGACATGAATGTCACTCAGGACCCACCCACCTCGCTCGGGGACCCATAAGCACAGGTGTTCTCACAACCATAGAGGCCCGCCCCCAGGGAACACACAGTCCAAGCCTCTCATCAGGGTCCGCAGCCCAGGGGACCTGAACTGGCAAGATGAACCCCCATGATATCTGGCTTTGAACACCAGTGGCCGCTTAGGTGCCCTGGGGGGCAGAGGGAAACAGAAACCCTGCTCTTAAAGGGGCCTGGACAATCTCACTCGCTCCACATCTCCCGGTACAGGGAGTAGTTTGAAAAGTGCCCGGGTGACCTATTAAGATCGACTAATTGCAGGGTGTGTCTGGGAGAGGCAGGGATCTGTTGGAACATTCCCTGGGAACACAGGCACTAGCAACCACCACTGTTTTTGTGTGTGTGTGTTTTGGGATTTTTGTTTTTTGTTTTAACTTCCTTCTACCTCGCAGGCCAGGCACTGGCAGGTGCTATTTTCCACCCCTCCCTCTACTGTGCTAGCAACCACTCCCTCGGCCACATTCCACTGCAGACTCACCCCATCCGCCTGCCCTCGCTGGGAGCCCATCCCAGTGGCTCCCCACCCTGTCACCCTGGACGGGTGCACTTGGCCAACATCAAAGCTCCTCCCCACCGGTTCCCCATCCCGCCACACCCAGCAGGCACAGGTGGTGGGCTGTGGAGCCCCTCCCAAGGGCCATGGCCTCAGGGGTCCTGCCCCACCCCACAATGCTCCCAGCTGAGCCTCATAGCCAGCCCCACAGCCCAGTAAGTGCCCAACAGTCACAGCCCAGCTGCAGCAAGAGGATGCCCAAAGCACACAAACACACAGCCAACCAGATTCAAGAGCAGATTAGAGGATGCAAGAGAAGGGATCAGCAATCTGGAAGACAGAGCGGTAGAAACCACCCAGTCACCGGCGCCGGAGTGGCTCAGTCCACTAAGCCTCTAGATTTAGGCTCAGGTCACGATCTCACGTTCAGGAGTTTGAGCCTCGCATTGGGCTCCGCGCTGGCCATGTGGAACCTGCTTGGTATTCTCTCTCTCCCCCTCTCTCTTCCCTTCTCCAGCTTGCTCTATCTCAAAGTAGATAAATGAATGAATGAATGAATGAATAAATAAATAAATAAATATCAGCCAATCAGAACAGCACATTAATTAATGACCTTCGATGAAGACAGTTTAAAGGGCCTCTGGGACAACATCAAGTGCATGAGCATTCACTTTATAGAGGTCTCCGGAGGAGAAAAGAGAAGGAGAGGGACAACACTCCCATCTGAAGAAATAATGGCTGTAAAGTTCCCTAACCTGGCAAAGAAAATAGATACCCAAGTCCAGCAAGTGAAGTCCTAAACAACATGAATCCAAAGATATCTACATCAAGACACATTACCATCGAAGGGTGAACAGTGAAAGGTAAAGTGAGAATCTCAAAAACAGCAAGGGAAAAGGAGTCACACACTGGAACGCCTAGAAGACTATCAGCTGATTTTCCAGAAGACACTTTACATGGAGGAATGGAGTGGCAGGATATATTCAAACTGCTGAAAGGAAAATATTTACAATTAATGAATATTCCACTCGCCCAGGTTATCATTTAGACTTGAAGGCGAAAAGGAGTTTCCTGGACAAGAAAAAGCTAAAGGAGTGTATCAACACGAAACCAGTCCTATAAGAAATGTTAAAGGAACTTCTTTAAATAAAAAGTAAAAGGCCATAACTAGAAATAAGAAAATTCTCAAAGAACAAAATCTCACTGGTTAAGGTAAACATCCAGTAAATATAGTGGATCAACCAACTACATAGCTAGCATGAAGGTTAAAAGACGAAAGTGGTAAAATCATATGACGCTACACTAATCAGTCAAGGGATTCACAAAATAATAGGATATAAAATATGGTATGAGAAATATTAAATATGGGGGGAGCAAAAATTCAGTGGTTTTGGAATATGCTTTAACTCATTCACCATCAACTTAAAATAGGCGGTTATAGGGGCACCTGGGTGGCTCAGTCGGTTGGGCGTCCGACTTCGGCTCAGGTCAAGATCTCACAGTTTGTGAGTTCAAGCCCCACGTCGGGCTCTGTGCTGACAGCTCAGGACCTGGAGCCTGCTTCGGATTCTGTGTCTCCCTCTCTCTTTACACAGAAAACTGTGAAGAGTCCACCAAAAAAATTATTAGTACTAATAAATAAATTCAGTAAAGCTGCAAGATGCAAAAGTAATATACGAAATCTGTTGCATTCTATACCCTAATAATGCATTCTACACCCAGAAAGAGCAATTAAGAAAACGATCCCACTTATAATTGCATCAAAAAGAAAAACAGCCTGCAATGACATGGGTGGAACTGGAGAGCATAATGTTAAGTGAAATAAGTCAGAGAAAGACAAATACCATATGATTTCACACATATGTGGAATTTAAGAAGCAAAACAGATGAGCAAAGGAAAAAAGAGAGAGGGAGAGACAAAGAAAGAGACAGACTCTTAACTATAGGTAACCGATGGTTACCAGAGGTGGGGGTAGGAAGGTGGGGAGTAGGGGGATCGGTGAAAGAAGTGATAGGGATCAAATAGTATACTTCTCATGTTGAGCACTGAGTAATGTATAGAATTACTGAATCACTATACTGTACACCTGAAATGAATATTTCATAACACCGTATGTTAACTATACCGGAATTAAAATTAAAAACTTAAAAAAAAATGAAAAAATACTTAGGAATAAATTTAACCTAGGAGGTAAACTCTGAAAACTATAAGACACTGGATGAAAGAAACTGAGGATGACACAAATAAATGGAAAGACATACCATGGTCATGGATTGGAAGAATATTGTTACCATGTCCATAAAACCAAAGCAATCCATAGATTCAATTCAATGCAATCCTTTTCAAAATACCAAAGGTACATTTTTCACAAAACTAGAACCAACAATCCTAAAATAGATATAGAGCCACAAAAGATCCTGAATAGCCAAAGCAATCTTTAGAAAGAATAACAAAGCTGGAGGGATCATGCTCCATGACTTCAAATTCTACTACAAAGCTGCAGTACTCAAAACACAGTAAGGTACTGGCGCAAAAACAGACACATAGATCAGTGGAATAGAGTCCAAAAACAAACCCACACTTATAGTCAATTAGTATTCAACAAAGGAGGCAAGAAAGAATATCTAACGGGGAAAAGACCATCTCTTCCATAGATGGTGATGGGAAATCCGGACAACTACATGCAAAAATAAATAGATAAATAAATGAAACTGAACCAGTTTCTTCTACCATACATGAAAATAAACTCGAGGTGGATTAAAGACTTAAATTTAAGACCAGAAGTCATAAAACTCCTGGAAGAAAACACAGGCAGTGAACTATTAGACATCGGTCTGGGTTTCCTCAGGCAAAGGCAATAAAAGCGAAAATAAACAAACAGAACCACGTAAGAGTAAAAAGCTTTTGCACAGTGAGGGAAACCATCAACCAAACAAAGAGGCAACCTACTGAATGGGGGAAGATCTTTGCAAATAAGATAACTGATACGGGGTTCGTGTCCAAAGTACATAAAAGACTCACAGAACTCAGTATCAAAAAACAATCCAATGAAACACTGGGCAGAGGACCTGACCAGACTTCTCCAAAGAAGACATATAGATGACCAACAGAGAGGTGAGAAGATCTTCAACATATCAGCAGGGAAACGTAAATCACAACCACAATGAGAAATCGGAATGGCTAGTCTCAAAAAGACCAGAAATAACAAGTGCTGGGGAGCATGTGGAGAAAAGGGAACCCTCATGTACTGTTGGTGGGAATGCAAAATGGTGCCGCTATGAAAAACAGTATGGCGGTGTCTCAAAAAAATTAAAAATGAGAGCTACCAATATGATCCAGCAATGCCACTTCCGGGTATTAATCTGAAGAAAACGCTAATTTGAAAAGATAGACATGCCCTTATGTTCACTGCAGCTTTATAATAGTCAAGATATGGAAGCAACTTAGGTGTCTACCAATGGATGAATGGATAAAAAAGTGGTGTGTGTACACACACACACACACACACACACACAATGGATTATTATTCAGCCATAAAAGAGAATGAGACCTTACCATTTGCAACAACGTGGATGAACCTAAAAGGCATTATGCCAAGTGAACGAAGTCAGAGAGACAAGTACTGTAGGACTTCATTTCTACATGGAAGCTAAAAAACAAAACAAATGAACAAACAATACCAAACAGAAACAGGCTCCTAGATACAAAGGATAATCTGGTGGTTGCCAGAGGGGAGGATTGTAGAGGGACGGGCAAAATACAGGAAGGGGTTAAAAAGTACAACCTTTCAGTTATAAAATAAAGAAGACACAGGGATGTAATGCACAGCAGAGTTGTTAATGGTGTAACAACTCTGTATGGTGACAGATCGTAGCTAGATTTGCCGTGGTGATCACTTCCTAATATACAGAAGTGTGGAATCACTAGGTTGTAAACCTGAAACTAACAAAACCTCATATGTCAAGGACACATCAAAAAAAAAAAAAATACTGACACTTTCTTAAGAAATAAAAGAGATAATGCGAGATCAAGTTTGGTTTTAAAAAAATTTATTGTTCTAGTGTTCAAAGTGTAAAGATTCGCACAGTACCACGTAATCAGCTTACCCCAAACCCAAGGTCAATGAATGCAAAGTTATTAAAATTCTAATTCTGTGGCCAGCAGTTCTGATTATGAGGATGATATTTGCAATAGGTGGAAAACATCAAATATTTTTTAATGCCTGCATCTCCCATGCAATCAACCTTTATCCTGTCACTTACTAGAATACAGTCATTTGCAAAATAGCAAACAAATTAGGCTAACTAGGAGCCACTGCCAAATGAAAAGAAATGAGAGTATAATTGTAGAGTTGATGCAAATGGCACTTAACATCCAGATAAAAGTCATAAAAACATGCAGTCATTTGAGTATTTCTAACCAGTCCGCCTTTTTATAAAAGCAGCTAATAATAGATCATATGCAGTAACAGCAGCAGCAGAGCGTCAACTACTAAATGCCAAACTTTGATTAATAATGTGGGTACCTGGTATAATTAGAAAGAACCCCAGCCCAGGAGATCCAGGATCTGGGCTCAGTTCCGAGATGAACAAGTGGAATTTGCCTGTAGTCACAGACTAAATGGCATTCGTGGAGACTGAAGTCTTAAGCATGGGGCTGCCAGAGAGGAAAACGACTTTAGAAATCAGCCAGTAGGGCCACCTGGGGGGTTCAGTCGGTTAGGTGTCGGACACTTGATTTCAGCTCAGGTCATGATCTCACCCTTCGGGAGTTGGAGCCCGGCGTCAGGCTCTGTGCTGATAGTGCAGAGCCTGCTTGGGATTCTCTCTCCCCCTCTCTCTGCCCCTTCCCTGTTTGTGCTCTATCTCAAAATAAATAAATGTTTTAAAAATTTTTTAAAGAAAAACAGTCATCAGCCAGCCCAGGCCCTCATTATACTCAAGGTAACAGAGACTCAGAGGTAAAGTGACTAAGCCACAGTCACACGGATAGCTCATTCCAGTGCCTCCGAACACACGGCCGCACAACACTGGTCTCTGCCTGCTTCTTATAAACGACTCCTCATTTATGGAGAGAACAATCGTCCACGCTTGCTTCTTCCTGGTGGAGGTGCCGGGATGACTGGCCATTTGCATAAATCCTGCCACTGGGTGCCAGGGGGTTTCGCAGGGACAACCATGTTTCTCAACGGCAGCAGGGCTGCCGTTTTAGGAAGGACATTCTCCTCCCCTGTCTGGGGCTGCCCCTCCCCTCCCCCCCATATCGCAGGAGGCAAAACACACAGCCGCCCCCAGCTACACAAGAGCGGCAGTATCTGCGGACCACGGACTGCCCAAGGCCAGGGCGATTCAAACCATCCCAACGAATGCAAAAATTCCATGAGAAGCAAAACCCCCCAATTCTGAGATGTTTAAGGAAGACAGGATCGGTAGTACTGGGGTTTCCTTTTGTCCCAGCCTCCAACATGGCTCAGAGTGGCAGTTCCTGAGCCTATCTTTGTTTAAGATACTGCTATGCTGTTCATCGTGAATGTTGGCACCGATTGTGAGTCTTCGAGATCGTCCGTTAAATAATTGTCTGGCTTGATTCCCAAGCTCTGGGGTGCTCCTTGAAGTCTGTACCCAAGGCAAGGGTCCCACTTGCCTCAACAACTCAAAACACTTGCACACATTTGCTCAGGGCATGATCTTGCGGTTCGGGAGTTCGAGCCCTGTGGCAGGCTCTGGGCGGACAGCTCGGTGCCTGCAGCACAGATGAAGCCCAGAATGTTCTCTTAGGTTAGGCTCCACAGAAGCAAGGCCTAAAATGGGAATTTAGGTGCGTGTGATTCACAAAGGGCACACTCTTCGAGGGGAAACTTCTCAAGAGAGGAGCACCCAAGGGAAGGGAAATGAGCCAAGCAAGGATGCGATCTCATGTAAAGTTTGGCCTTGACCTGATGCACAACGGGTTGGGGCCTAAATCCACAATACACGGTTGTCCAGCCTTGAAGAGGCTCAGTTTTATGTATTTTTTAAATATTTATTTACCTTTTGGGAGAGCGCAATCAGGGAGGGGCAGAGAGAGGGGGACAGAGGACCTAAAGCAGGATCTGCACTGACAGCAGATAGCCCGAGGTGGGGCTCGAACGCACAAACTGTTGAAATCATGACCGGAGCCGAAGTCAGAAGCTCAACCGACTGGTCCGCCCCCCGAAGCAGCTCATCTGTTTCCCCTCGACAAACCATCAGCCTTTTGTTGCCTCCTCTTGGGGGGAAGGGACCAGTGCAATCATCCGGGTTTCTCCGGGTAACTATGCAATGCCCAAAGGCCAGGAAGTAACACACCATGGAGGGTTACACGTGTGAGCTGTTTGCCAGAGCACATGCTGAAGTTGCTGAGATGGGTGCCGGATGCCAAACGTGGATCTGGGTGAGTGCCAGGGGCATCTATTACAAACATTAGATATTGAGCGGCACCTGGATGGCTCAGTCGGTTAGGCCTCCGACTCTTGATTTCGACTCAGGTCGTGACCTCACTGTTGGTGGGTTTGACCCCCCCACGTTGGGCTTTGTGTTGACAGCATGAAGCCTGCTTGGGGATTCTCTCTCTCTCTCCCTTTGTCTCTACCCCATCGCAACTCGCACCGTCTCTGTCTCTCTCAAAATAACTAAACTTAAAAAAAGAAAACCATTAGACTTCGATACACTTTCCCAAGAACTGCCTTTATGTCTACTTTCTATGGCTCGAGACTATAACCCTAGATATACTGCAATGATTAAAAGCTATTAGGAAAACTGGCAATGAGTTAGAAATGTCTCATTAGTAAGGAAAATGATTAACAGGTGTTGATTTGTTTTGTTGAACCGCGAACGTGGAACGCGCTTTATAATTTGCTCTGCGTATTAACCAGTCTGTAGCTCACAATCTCATCAGAGCACGTAAATATTTCATAGTCTTAGTGTCTCATTTAAAGCTCAATGAATATTTAATTGAAGTTGACCAACAAAATAACTGAAAGAATGATGTTGCATTTAGTTAGGCTAAAATGAGCAAGCTCTTCATTTTCTCGAGTAGTTTCAAGCTAAAATTATTCCAACTTCATGAAATATTCTACCTAATTTTATAAGTAATTACAGGGCTGCAAAATAGGTTTGAAAGGCACTTATTAAACATTGAGAAAAACATGAAATAAAATGAATTTTCAACTTTCAATGCAAGAGAAAGGTTTAATATATTGCCACCTACACCATTAGTTATTCAGCGGTGGATTCGTTTAAACTATTGTCAATACCCTCTTTTTGACACAAGAAGTAAAAATAGAATCTTTTCTTTGTCCCTCACAAATTAAATATTCTAGAATGATGATGTGCCAACACCCAGAAGATGGATATTAACGGGAAACTATGCGTGGTCCATCCAGGTAGGCTGGCCCAGAAATTGCTTGTGAACTCTGGGTCCAGAGTTCGTCAGGTACCGAAAATAATTTTTTTAATTTAAAGAGAAAGAGAGAAATAATGGTCCATGTTCAAAGCAGAGATGGGCTCTCTCCCTGGAAAGAAGATTCCCTGCAGTCTGTTAGATCTCCGTAAGTGTCAGAACTGGGCTTCAAAAAAAAAGTGCTCTAATTGATCGACTCGAACACAGATGACGCAGAATATGTCACTTCTACCAAATGTGAAGACATTTTAATTGGAATCAGAGCATTGCCAACGAATCCATGCAAAGGCTGCTAAAAACCACCCGGTAAACTAATCCTATTAAGGTTTCAATTCTTTTTCTAGTCCCGAGTTATTTTTTAATTACAGGACCTAAATAATCTAATGACAAGTTCCTTTATAGATAACAGAGCATGAGGCCATGATACAGGTCTGTGCGATAAACACGGCAGATCTATTCTGCTGTCTTATGGGAAATGACTGGTCGCCTTGTGGTTATTTGATCCTAATCCCTTTTAAGATATTCAAATGGACTGACGTTACAGCGATCAATGCGCCATCGTACGTGTGTGTTATGTGCACAAACATACATTAAGTTCAGACTCTTCTCTAACAAGGGCCCCTTTTCCCTTCACTTCTAGAATTCTTGCCCTGTCACCCTTTGGTTCGCAGGGATGGGGAACCATAATTAAGATATTTAATGGCACATTTCAAGTCAAACAAAATGACTTAGTTAACGGCAACTCACTAAGCCAAAGTGACACTCTGACCAGACTCTAAGCGGCTATGGGGGGGGGGATGGGGGGCGGCACAAGCTGATAAGCATTAGGCCAGAAAGGTGACCTTTTGGGGTCCTACACGGAAGCAGGGATGACTTTGGTTTGCTTAGGGTACTTTTAAAGTCCACTTATTTATTTTGAGACCAGGAAAGAGACAGAGACAGGGAGCGAGGGAGAAAGAAAATCCCAAGCAGGCTCTGCACCGACCGATGCACACCTCGAACTCACAGACCGAGAGATCAGGACCTGAGCCCCGAAACCAAGAGCTGGACGCTTCATGACCAAGCCACCCAGGCGCCCTCAACGGTACTTTTGTTCTCGAATGTGTCTTACTTTTTGGGTGTCTCCCAATGTCATGTGACTTACCTGCTTATCAAAAGCGACCCAGGATGGCACAGAGCTGCCCATTCCTCTAGGATATTCACTGTATTTATGCTTCGGCTTTTGCCCAGGAAGTGGTTCTCCACCAATTCCAGGTTTATCTTCACTCATCAGCATCCGAACATTGTTGCAAAAGCCCCAATGTTGAGATTTGTGAAACTTCTCCTTTCCCACCTGTAAACACAAGGGACAACAGAAAACGGCTGAAGTTACTCTTTACGTCTTATCTTGCCGGTTTTGTTTTTGTTTCTTGTTTTTGATGGGGGGAGGAATGGGCTGAGAGAGAGCGAGAGAAGGAGAAAAGGGAGAGAATCTGAAGCGGGCTCTATGCCCAGTGCGGAACCCAACGTGCGGCTCGATCCCACGACTATGAGATCACGACCCGAGCTGAAATCAAGAGTCGGACACACAACCGACTGAGCCACCCAGGTGTCCGGTGCCTTGTTTGAAAAGGTAAACACATCTCCTATAGCTTATTTTGCCCATTACAAAATGGATATTTGAGCGGCCAAAAAAAAAAAAAAAATTACGATCTTTACCCAGAAAGTTGTGCCACATTTTCAATTCCTTTTAGCAAATTCAAAACTTTGAAAAGCAAGAAGAATAAACCCAGCGCTCCATGCTATTTAAAACGGCTGAAAATAACTACGACCGCCAGTGAACATTTAGAACATTAGTTTGTTAACTGGTCTAATTCTACTTATTTGCTAAGAGTGCGAACAGGGAAGGAAAAAAGGCTTCTACTTCAGAGTAGAAAAATGTAAAGGTTTTGCCACAGAAGTCTAAATGTTCTTTTCACCAACGCAGAAAATAAAAGCTTCTCCTCGTTAAAATAAACGTTAATTGGACAAGTCCTCAGGGCGGACACTGTCATCCCAATTTTAAAGCCTTGCTGTCTCTTTCCTTCACTGCCCTCCCGTCTTTTCTGGGGATCTGGGATGGCACTACCAAGGGCTGGCAAAGATGTGGGCCGACACGGACTCGCGTGCACCTGCTAGTAGGAAAGTTTTTAAAAGAGACAGTCCCTCTGGAGAAGAGAGCCAGCTATGCCTAGGGACGTGAAAAGTGTATATTCCCCACCGCCTAGGAAGTCCATTCCCAAATATCCTTTGTCCCTGTGCACAAGGAGTTAAATATCAATAATAATTGAATATACATAACAAATGTAAATAGGGGCGTCTGGGTGGCTCACTGGGTTAAGCACCCGACTCTTAATATCAGCTCAGGTTGTGATGGTGGTCGTGGGATCGAGCCCCACATCAGTGCGAAGCCTGCTTGGGATTCTCTCTCTGCCCCCCTCTCTCTCTGCCCCTCCCCTACTCATGTGTGCGCCCTCTCTCAAACATTTTAAAAAACAAATAAACGTGAATATTTATGGTAGTATATAGCAGATCATATAACGAACATCCACCCACAGCCCTGAATTTAAAAAAAAAAATATTTCAAGGGCGCCTGGGTGGCTCAGTCGGTGAAGCGTCCAACTTGGATTCAGGTCATGACCTCACGGTTGGCGGGTTTGAGCCCCGCGTCGGACTCTGTGATGACAGCTCAGAGCCTGGAGCCTGCTTCAGGTTCAGCGTCTCCTTCTCTCTCTGCCCCTCCCCTGCTCATGCTCTGTCTGTCTCAAAAACAAACATTAAAAAATTTTTGAAAAAACATTTCAGATCACAATGAAGCCCTCTCTCACGCCCCTGCCTCCCTGTCCAGAGGTAACTATTATCCTGAATTTGTTGCTTGAGCTTTAACATTTTGCCAGGATTGTATATGGCCAGGGCAAGAGCTGCTTGCCAAAGGATGATGCATTGGTGAACAGGAGATTTTTTTTTTAATATTTTTATTTATTTCTAGGAGAGAGAGAGAGACAGTGTGAGCAGGGGAGGGTCAGAGAGAGAGGGAGACACAGACTCCGAAATAGGCTCCAGGCTCTGAGCTGGCAGTCAGCACAGAGCCCGACGCGGGCCTCGAACCCACGAACTGCGAGATCATGACCTAAGCAAAAGTCGGACGCTTAACCGACTAAGCCACCCAGGCGCCCCAAGGAGATTTCTGTAAATCTCCTACCTGATGAGGGGCTAACATCCAAGAATATATGAAGAACTCCTACAACTCAATAGCACAAAAATAAATGATACAATGAAAAAAAATGGGCAGAGGATCTGAACAGGTATTTTTCCTTTTTTTTGTTTATTTTGGTTTTTTGAGAGCGCACGAGCACACATACACAGGCACACACAAGCGGGGGGGAGGGGGAAGGGAGAAGGAGAGGGAGATAGAATCTAAAGTAGGCTCTGCCCCGTGATCTCAGAGCCTCATGTGGGGCTCAAACTCACTAATTGTGAGATTATGACCTGAGCCGAAGTCGGACGCTTCACCGACTGAGCCATCAGGGTGCCCCTGAACAGGTATTTTTCTAAAGGTGACACGCAGATGGCCAACGGACACACAACCGGATGCTCCACATCATTCGTAGTCAGGAAAATGCAAATGAACTATCACCCACCCCTGCTGGAACAGCTATTATCAAAAGTCAAGAAATAACAAGTGTTGGTGACCACACGGAGCAAAGGGACCCCTCCTGCACTGGGGGTGGGAAGGTAAACTGGTGCAGCCACTGTGGAAAAACAGTATGAAAAAAATTTAAAAAAGAGCTGCCCACACAATCAAGCAATTCCTCTGGGTTTCTATCTGAAGGACACGTAGCTCACAAAAACATATGCACCTCTATGTTCACTGCCGCATTATTTACGATGGCCTCGAAGACGTGATAAAAACATAAAGGAAATGTGATACCCACACACACTTGGAATATTATTCATCTGAAAAAAATAATTGGAATCTTGCCATTTGCAACAATATATATGGACCTTGAGGGCATTATTGTAAGTGAAACAGGACGGAAAGAGAGAAATACCACATAATCTCACTTACATATAGAATTAAAAAAAACACACACACACTCAAGGTCATAGATACAGAGAGCAGACTGGTGGTTGCCAGACGTGATGGCGGTGGCAGGGTTGGGGAGAGGTTCCTAAGAGTGTAAATCATTTTTTACTTTTTTTTTGTTTACTCAGTTTTGAGAGAGAGAGAGACAGACAGACAGACAGAGAAGGCATGAGCAGGGGAGGGTCACAGAGAGAGGGAGACACAGTATCTGAAGCAGGCTCCAGGCTCTGAGCTGGCTGTCAGCACAGAGCCCAACGCGGGGCTCGTACCCATGAGCTGTGACATCTGACCTGAGCCAAAGTTGGACGCTTAACCGACTGAGCTACCCAGGTGCCCAGCACTTAATACTTGGGTGAACATTAACAACAACTTACTTTTCTGTGTTTTTGAGGTTAATGGAAAATATGATCTAGAATCACCTAAAACTATCCTTCTTAGATACTCCTGCTCATCAGGTTTGAGGCTGGTTGGCTTCTGCTCCATGAATAGTTATTTTTTTTCCTCCCTTCATATCCTATTCATTTTAGGAATTCATTTTCCCTTTTCTTGTTTTCTGTACTTTTACAGAGGAAAAAAATGTCATTCGGGAAGATTCTGTGACCCTCCCAGAGAACACAGCAACAAAATTGCTTCAGATATAGTGGGATCTTAGAGCTCAGGACCATGAGAGCATGAAAGCTCCCATTACTTTTTAATAAAGCTAAATCACTCAAAAAGAAGCCCCGAATGTAAAAACAAAAAAGCCAAGTCAAAGAAAACTTCAAACATTTTTTAAGCTAATTTTCCTCTCTTTCCAAACCTAAGCTGGAAAATTGTTATGCTCATGATTCTTAGCCATCAGCTCAATATAACAATAAGACTGGTGTTGGATATTTATTTTGAGAGAGAGAGAGAGAGTGAGAGAGAGAGAGCCCAAGCAGGGGAGGGGCAGAGAGTGAGGGAGAAAAAATATTCCAAGCAGGTTCCATTCTGTCAGTGCAGAGCCCAAAGCTGGTCTCAATCCCACAGACCTGAGCCAAAACCAAGACTTGGACGCTCAACAGACAGAGCCACCCAGGCATCCTGGTTTTTCATATTTAATAATATATTTAAATCAGTAGAGTAGAAAATAAAATTTAAGTCCGTAAGATTTAAAAAGATGTGCAGTTTCTTCCTCAGAAAACTCTTGATTTTTTTTCTCTAAACTCAAAGCGCCAATCAATAAAAAGAATTCTAATGACTTCCCCCCAAGTCAGGTAAGATCACCAGCTCACTGCAGTTGATTAGTACATCCATTCCCAAACTGTTTCTCCTTTCCTGGTCTCCATTTAGAAGCCAGAAAAGGCTAACACTCCACTTGTTTCCTCAGCTTCCTTTTCAGAAGTCTGTTCTGGGAGTCCGGAAAAGGCTTTTTTCTACTTGAGCCGAAGGACAAATATAAGTGACGCTGCCCCGGATCACCTTTCTTGCCATGAGATGCATACGTGATGGCTGGAGCTACAGCAGCCACCTTGTGATCATGAGCAGAAAGAGGGAGGTGATCCCAGAGATGCTGGCTCAGACAAAGCGGAGCCTTTAAGTGAATCCCAGCAGCCACCTACCTCCAGACTTCCTGCTTAGTGAAAAAAAATAAATCCCTGCTTGTTTAAGCCTCTATGGGTCAGGTATTCCATCATTTGCAGTAGAAAGCATTACAAACTAATACATTTAGGGGCGCCTGGGTGACTCAGTTAGGCATCTGACTTCGGCTCAGGTCATGACCTCACAGTTCATGAGTTCGAGCCCCACATCAAGCTCTGTGCTGACAGCTCAGAGCCTGGAGCCGGTTTCAGATTCTGTGTCTCCCTCTCTCTCTGCTCCTTCCCCCACTCACAATCTATTTCTTTGCCTCTCAAAAATAAATAAACATTAAAAAAAATCTTTTTAAACCAAACTAATACATTTTAGTTTCTAAAAGTTGTGCTTGAAGGCTTTAATTATTAAGTGATCTAATGGGTGATTTTCTTTGTACGTTGACAAAAGTAAACCTGTCCTCAAACGTTGACCACAAAACATATTAGTACAATGTATCACCTTCACTGACTTACCGGATCTATTTGGGATTAATTCTAGAATTCTAGAATTTATGAATAGAAAAGCTAACGGCAGATGTGAGCTGTATACACACGGGCAGTGTATCCGGAGATGGAAACCAGGAGTTCATGCCCTGGCCAAGTACCTTCTTTAAGGATATTATGGAAGAAAGTCTACTTGAAGTTAAACCAGGGAGTCGTTCATGGGATGGAGGTCCAGGAGTGTGAGAGTGTGTGCGCGCACGTGTGCGTGTACGTGTGCTGGGGGCAGGTAGGCTGAAGTGAGCTCCTTCCTAACCTCCAAGTCCAGTGATCCTGTAATAACATACCAGCTAGAAGAGCATCCGATGCAAGCTCAAGGTCAAAGACGACGGCACCAAAAAAAACAAAAAAAACAAAAAAAACAAAAAGCAAAAAAATCAAAACAACACACAACACAGCACAAGTCACATTGACTTCCCTCCCCCTCCCCAGCAATCTGTGGGCTTTAGGGACCATGGGCCACTCAGGGTAATACCCATGGATTCAAAAATCTTGGGTCAGAAATTCTTTGATGTGATTCATACTAATACACTTGTATTTTTGGATGGATCAACCCTACTTTAATCTCTAATCTTAGGGTAGAGAGAAGCAGAAGCAATGAGCACAGCAAAGAAGCAATTTCTTCCATGTAGAAATAGGGTCTGGAGACGAAGGAAGGGAAGATGACTGTATAATCCAAGTCAATCAGGAACTTTTATGCAGGTGCAAGAAACGTATGTCAAAGTGGCCACAAGATTGTTTATAGGAGACAAACGAATGTAACTCCATGTTTACTGCTAGAAACCAAAGCTTTGTGTGAAATCTTGAATTCATGGGGGTGGGGTGGGGTAGGAAAGCTTGTACCTATCTGATCTTTCCTTGATCCCTTCTCATTTCTGAACTGAAGGAGACTGAGCCCCCGGTGACTCCAATCTCCAGGGGGTGTTTACGTGGTTGATTTTGCTGTGCCAGGTACTTCCTTTCCCACTTGCTGTTTTGTAACACACATGCTGACCCTTTTCCCTTCTCTTTTTACCCTGGGAAAATCCAATGAATAAATAAAAAGTTATTGGTACTGAAACTGAAAAAAAAAAAATCTTGGGTCAGAATAGAGGGGTGAGATACAAAACCACCACTAGGAAAACTATACTAAGAGATACACTTAGGGTGCTTGGCTGGCTCTGTCGGTCAAGCATCCGACTCTCGATTTCCACTTGGGTCATGATCTCACAGTTCGGGAGTTTGAGCCCTGCATTGGGCTCACTGCTGTCAGCACAGAGCCCGCTTTGGCTCCTCTGTCCTCCTCTCTCACCGTCTCTCTCTCTCTCTCTCTCGTTCTCTCTCACACAAAAATAAACATTAAAAAAATACTTTGGGGGCACTTGGGTGGCTTAGTCGGTTAAGTGTCCGACTTTGGCTCAGATCATGATCTCATAGTTCACGGGTTCGAGCCCCACGTCGGGCTCTGTGCTGACAGCTAGCTCAGAGCCTGGAGCCTATTTCAGACTGTATCTCTCTCTCTCTCTGACCCTCCCCTGCTCACGCTGTCTCTATCTCTCTCTCAAAAATAAATAAAACATTAAATTTTTTTTTTTAAAAATACTTTTAAAAAATGAGATACACTCAACATAGTGACTTGACAATTCTATACATTATGTGATTGTCCCCACAGTAAGTGGGGTCACCATGTTATTCCAGTATTATTGACTGTATCCCCTATGCTGTACTTTTCATCCCTGTGCCTTATTCTATAAATGAAGTTTGTACCTCTTAGTCATTGTACTGTACACCAGAAACTGCAATCACATTGCATGTCAACTATACTTCCATAATAAAAAAAATGTTTAAGATATCTATCCAAAAACATTATAAATAAAGATGGAATCCTGAAAAAAAAAGTTTCAGAATCCCATAGGAAAAGAAGAGAAACAAAGGAAAACAGAAAACAGAGATAATATATCAGACATAAGCATTAACACGTCAATAATCAGCTTAAGTGTAAATGATCGAAACACATTCATCCAAAGAGATTTACAGAGCAAATTTATAAACCACGACCAACTACATGCTATGCACAGGAAACCTAACTTCAAATTCAAGGACATCATTGGGTTGAAAGTAAATGATACAGAAAAAAGACGTACCAGGCAAATACTAATCGTAAAAAGGCAAAAGCGGCTGTATCAATACCTGATATACTAGACTTTGGAGCAAAGAGAATTACTGGAGAAAATAGAGACATCATATAATGATAAAAGAATCAATTCACCAGAAAAACACAACAAACCTGGATGTGTGCGCACCAAACAACAGAACCTCAAGATACAGGAGGCAAAACTGATAAGAGTTAAGAGGAGAGATAGACAAATGCAGTCATAGTTGGGGGCTTCGACCGGCCTCTTGGCCACCAACACGTGTGACCAACAGAAACCTGATTGACCTCTAGGGAACACTCCACCCAATGACAGCAGAATACACGTGCTTTTCAAGTGCGCCAGGAACATTCGCCTACACACACCATACTCCGGACCATAAAAGAAGATCTGGAAAATGTAAAAGAATTAAAATCATACCAACTGTACTCACTGATGGTAACAGAATCAAACTAGAAACTGGTAACAGAAAGACAACAGGAAAAATCTCCAAATGTTTGAAAATTAAACGACACTTTTAAGTAGTGTGTGGGCCAAAGAGGGGCTCTCGCAAGAAATTTTAGAAAACAGACGGAACTGAAAGAAAATGAAAATATATCAAAATATGTGGAACGCAGCTAAAGTAGGGTTGAGAAGGATATTTAGCACTAAATACTTACATCAGAAATCGGGAAAGGTCTTGGGGGTGCCTGGGTGGCTCACTCAGTTAAGCGTTCGACTTCAGCTCACGTCATGACCTCAGGGCTTCGGAGTTCGAGCCCCGCATTGGGTTCTGTGCTGTCAGCGTGGAGCCCCCTTCAGTTCCTGTCTGCCTCTCCCTGTGTCTCTCCCCAGCTCCTGCTTTCTCTCTGTCTCAAAAATAAATAGGGGTGCCTGGGTGGCTCAGTTGGTTGAGCACTGACTTCGGCTCACGTCATGATCTCGTAGTTCATGAGTTCGAGCCCCACATAGGGCTCCATGCTGACAGCTCAGAGCCTGGAGCCTGTTTCGGATTCTGTGTGTGTGTCTCTCTCTGCCCCTCCCCTACTCATGCTCTGTCTCTCTCTCAAAAATAAACACTAAAAAAATTTTTTTTAATAAATAAAAACCTCAACAAAAATTTAAAAATTAATAAAGAGCCTGAATTTATAATTAATAGTCAAAATTCAATAATAAATAACTAAAAGCCAAAAAGAAACTCTTAGGCCCAGCAGGCTTCAGTGGGGAGTTTATCAAATATTGAAACAAGAATTAGCACCAATGTTGTGCAATCTCTTCTGGAAAATAAAGAGGAGGGAAGTTTCCCCAATTTGTTTTAGTAAGTCAGGATTATCTTCATGCCCAAACCAGAGAAACAGTTCAAATAAGAAAACTACAGACCCAAATCCCTCATGAACATAAATGCAAAAATCTTCCACGAAAACAAAAAAGCAAATGGAGTCTGGACTGTATAAAAAGAATTATATACTGTGGGGCACCTGGGTGGCTCAGTCGGTTAAGCATCCGACTTCGGTTCAGGTCATGATCTCGCGGTTTGCGGGTTTGAGCCCCACATCGGGCTCTGTGCTGACAGCTCAGAGCCTAGAGCCGGTCTTCGGAGTCTGTATCTCCCTCTCTCTCTGCCCCTCCCCTGCTCATGCTCTCTCTCTCAAAAATAAATAAAACATTAAAAAAAAATTTTTAAAGAATTATACACTGTGATCATGTGAGATTTATTATGGAAGGCTGGGTAACATTTGGGGGGAAAAATCAATCTAATCTACCATATCAACCAATAGAGAAGAAAACTCAAATGATAATATCAATTAATACAGGCTAAACACATTTGATAAAATCCAGCACCCCTTCGTGATAAAGACCCCCTAACAAGTTAAGAATACAGGAGACGGATCTGATAAAAAGCATTCACAAAAAAACTTACAGAACAAAGGAAGATGGGGGATGGGCACGGAGGAGAGCACTTGTTGGGATGAGCACGGGGCATTGTGTATGTAAATCAGGGATCATGGGAATCTACTCCCAAAGCCAGGAGCACACTGCAGCTTAGCTAGCTTGACAATAAATTATATAAAAAACTAAAATTCCAAATTAAAAATTTTTCTTAAAAAGAACAAAAAGAATGTCTGCTCTCATATTCCTATTCAACACATTACGAGGAGTTCTACCCACTGTGGAAGGCAAAAAAAAGGAATAACAATAAAAGGATGCAGAGTGAAAGGAAGAAAAGGAACTGTCCCTATTTGTAGGTGACAAGATTGTTTATGTAAAAGAAATGCACAGGATTTACAAAAAAGACAAATTCCTGCAGCTAATAATGGAGTTCAGCAGGGTCACAGGATACAAACTGACCCACAAAAGTCAATCACGCTTCTATATGCTAATGCTGAACCTAGGAAACAGAAATTTCTCTTTTTAAGTTTATTTGTTTTGAGAGAGAGCATGCACCAGAGGAACAGAGAGAGAATCCCAAGCAGGCTCCACACGGTCAGCACAGAGCCGGATGCCAGGCTTGAACTCAGGAACTGTGAGATCGTGCCCAGAGCCCTGATCATGAGAAGGTCACTTAACTGAATGAGGCGTCCCATGAGACTGAAATTTAAAACACGATGTCATTTACAGTCTCTCCAAAGGAAATGAAATATGAAGTACATAGAGGATCTGCGAGTTGAAAGGTACAAAATGCTAGTGAAAAAAACCAAAGACAACCAAAGAAGTGGAGACAGATCATGCTCATGGATTGGCAGACTCTACATAGTAAAGATGCGAATTCTCACCAAAATGATCTAGAAGTTTAATGCGATTCCTCTCAAGATCCCAGCAAAGTGATTTGTAGATACAGACAAGCTTATTCTAAAAAATCGCTACAGAAGGTACAGGCTCTAGACAAAGAAGACACTTAAGAAAGAAAAGCAGAGGGGCACCTGCGGGGGCTCAGTCAGTTAAGCATCCGACTTCAGCTCAGGTCATGATCTCACGGTTCATGGGTTCGAGCCCCGCGTCAGGCTCTGTGCTGACAGCTCAGAGCCTGGACCCTGTTTCTCCCTCTCTCTCTGACCCTCCCCTGCTCATGCTCTCTCTCTCTCGCTCTCTCAGAAATAAATAAAACATTAAAAACAAAAACAAAAGGTGCTGGAGTAAGTGGACATCCATGGGCAAAACGAAATGGATCATGACCTAAACACAACACCTTCTACAAATTATCACCTCGAAATGGATCACAGATTTGAATAGAATATGTAAAACTATAAAAATTTGAGGGGGAAAAACACAGGAGAAAATCTTCAGAATCTAGAGCTGGGCAGACAGTTTTGAGACTTAACGTCGAAAGCATGATCCATAAAAAGAAACATTGATCAATGGGACCTCATCAGAATTGGAAACTTGTTTGCTATGCAAAAAGACCGCTAACGGGATGAAGACAAGCTATTTCTGTTCTGAAGACAGAAATATGTGCAAACCACATCTTAGATGAGGGGCTAGCATCTAGAATATATAAAGGATTCTCCAAGCTCACTGGTAAAAACACAATCCAATTAGAAACAGGCAAAAGATATAAGCAGACATTTCACCAAGGTGGATGTACAGATAGATGGCAAATAAGCACACGGAAAGATATTCAACTCCTACATAAGCCACAGTCTGGAATCACTACACTGCCTATAGGCTAAAATAAAAAATACCGACAACACTAAATGCTGACGATGACGCGGACTAGATCCCTCACAGGCTGCTCTTGGGAATGTGAAACAATACACGCGTTCTCAAAATTAGCTTGGTAAGTTTGCTTTAAAAAAAAAAAAAACTAAACTAAACACGCCATCACCATACGATCCAGCGACTGCACTCTTGGGACATTTCTCTCAGAAAACGAACACGCATGTCCACAGCAAAACTTGGACATGAATGTCCGTAGCAGCTGTATCCGTAACAGCCAAAAACTAGCAATTGCTCAGCTGTCCTCCTTCAAGGCAATGGTTAAAGAGACGGTGGTACAAACACGCAATGCTACTCGGTGGTAAAAATGAATGTGCAGCAACCTAGATATTAGCAATCAAAAAATCAGGCCAAGTGAAAAATAATAATCATCCCAAGAGGTGCATAATGTATCATTCCAGTTGTGTAACACTTTCAAAGTAATCAAAAAAATTTTTAATGCTTATTTATTTTTGAAAGACAGAGAGACAGAGTGTGAGCAAGGGAGGGGGCAGAGAGAAAGGGAGATACAGACTCTGAAACAGGCTCCAGGCTCTGAGCTGGCAGTCAGCACAGAGCCTGACATGGGGCTCGAACTCTCGAACTGCAAGATTGTGACCAGAGCCGAAGTCGGCCACTTAACCAACTGAGCCACCCAGGCGCTCCTCAAAGTAATGGTATTTTAGACATGGAGCATAGAGGGGTGCCTGGGTGGCTCCGTGGGGTGAGCCACCGACTCTTGATTTTGGCTCAGGTCATGATCCCAGGGTCGTGGGATCAAGCCCTGCATCGGGCTCTGTACTGGGCGTGGAGCCTGCTTGGGATCCTGTCTCCCTTTCTCCCTCTGCCCCTCCCCCATTCATGCATTCTCTCTTCCTCTAAAGAAATGAATAAAACACTTAAAAAAAGAAAGAGATCGAGGATAGATTAGTGGTTACCAAGAGTCAGAGATGTTGGCATGGGGGAAAAGGGGGGGGTGCAGTTGATGGGAAGGGCGTGGGGGGGGGGGTGGGGGGTATAAAAGAGCAACAGGAGAGACCCCTGTGATGATGGAACTGGTCCGTATCTTCACTGTCAGGGTGAGCACAGTGACCCACACACATGATTAACCGCACAGACTCAATGCACACACGCAAATGACTATAAGTAAGGCTGGGGAAATCGTTTACTTTTTAATGATTTATTTATTTTGAGAGAGAGAGAGAGAGAGAGAAAGCATCCCATGCAGGTTGGGGCGCCTGGGTGGCTCAGTCGGTTGAACGTCCGACTTCGGCTCAGGTCATGATCTCACGGTTCGTGGGTTCGAGCCCCGCGTCGGGCTCTGTGCTGACAGCTCAGGGCCTGGAGCCTGCTTCAGATTCTGTGTCTCCCTCTCTCTGACCCTCCCCTGCTCATGCTGTCTTTCTCTCAGAAATAAATTAAAAAAAAAAAAAAGAAAGTAGGACATAGGAACATGAACGCAGATGAGCAATAAGAGATTTAAGTCTCACAGAAATGAGATGGAAACAGTCCCGTGAATGATAAAACCAGCATTTCTGTTTCAACAGTCGAACTCCTGGGACAAAGGAAAAGTAGTCTAAAGTAGCTGTAAGCCCTGGGAAGGGACTTGTTCTCCCCCGAGACTTCTAGGAATGGTGACCCCTCCCTCCTCTGGGAAGCCAAACACACAGTTAGGTAAGCCAAGGGTTAGACCGGCCTTCAGGTGGCAGGCTGGTGACTTTGTCACAGTGGAGTGTTTCCAGGTCGAAGTCAGGCATCGTGGGGCCTGGTTAATGAGGGAGGGGAGTGCAATGCCCGCTTCCCCCCTTCCTTATGCCTCGGGGATGCCCTGCCCCCCCGCCCCAAGCCAGCTCTGTCTCATCTACAGCTAGACAAACAGGATAAACATCTCAGGAAGTGGCCCAAGCAATCCCTTTACACTTGTACTAGTGCATGTGCGTATCTACAATCCTGTCATCGGGGGACTGGGCTTACTTAAGGGGCCCTGCCTCACGAAGGCTCAGAGAAGAAATGTGATGCTTCCAGAAAACACCAGCCCGGATGCCAATGAGGAAAACAGAAATGTCCTCTGCGTGGCACAGTAGGCCAGAAAAGAGGCTCTGAGTCACAACACGTACGTGACATCTTTATGCTTCGTCTAAGCCATGCATCCCGAGAAGCTTCTAGAACCTATTATTTAAGCCACAAAGGCCAAGGACTTTCTTCCCCACTTCTGTTTACTGTTGCTAATACCAGAAATACTTTGCTTCACAGCAGCAGCGGAAGACCCAGGTGGGACGCTAATTCCAGAGAGGATTCTCCCAAACCGTGTTGATCTCTGCCGGTGTTTAGGCATGGCTGCTACAGGTGGATGGAGGCATTCAACTGGCACCTTCTAAGGGTCTGCCCCAGGTAAGGAAAGGCGACCCAATCGGGCCCAGTTTCTCAGTCAGCTGAGGAGTGTCACGATCATACATAAAGAACACAAAACACAACACAGGCAACAAGCCAGTAGACCGGTGGTGTGGACCACACAGGCGTGCGTAGACTGGAGAGAGGGCTCCTACTGAAATGACCAAGGAAGGCGTTAATGAGAAGGAGGGAGGAGGGCCAACCTCCGGGGGAGGCTAAGATCTAGATGGGAAGAGGAAGGAGACCAGCAGTGCTGTAAGGAGGGAAGTAAACCAGTAACTGAGTGGTTTAGGGGCACCTGGGTGGTTCTCTCAAAAATAAATAAACATTATAAAAAATTTTAATTTGTGCTTTTAATGTTTGTTTGTTTTTAATTTCTGAGAGAGAAAGACAGCGTGAGCAGGGGAGGGTCGGAGAGAGGGGGAGACACAGAATCCGAAACAGGCTGCAGGCTCTGAGCTAGCGGTCAGCACAGAGCCCGACGCGGGGCTCGAACCCACGAACTGTGAGATCATGACCTGAGCCCAAGTCGGACGCTTAACTGACTGAGCCACCCAGGCGCCCCTTAAGTTGTGGTTTTAAAACCAAAATAATAATAATAAATAAAAGCTTTGGGTTAAGTCGCTTATAGAGAGAAGGGAGGGGAGATTACAAGACTAAAGGAACAGAGATAAAAGCTGTACCTGTCACTTTGTAACCTTGACTTTGAAACCCTATATATGTTTTAGTCTTACACCATAATAAAACAAAGTTCTTAAAGTCAAAAAGCAACAGCAAAATGGTACAAACAAACCTAACTGGGTAGTAAGCTGGTGACCTAACCATATTATCAGGAATCATTTAAGTGAAATTAGAACCCAGTAATTTGGGGCACCTGCATGGCTCAGTCGGTTAAGTATCTGACTTCAGCTCAGGTCATACCTCTCAAGGTTCCTGGGTTCAAGCCCCATGTCGGGCTCTGTGCTGACAGCTCAGAGCCTGGAGCCTGCTTCAGATTTTGTGTCTCCTCCTCTCTCTGTTCCTTCCCGACTCATGCTCTGTCTCTCAAAAATAAATGTTAAAAAAAAAAAAAGAATACATTCCTAATGGGATATATAAAACAAAAACAATTACAAAGAAATCTGAAACCATTTCAAAACTCAAATTGTTAATGTTATTATTGATCAGAAACTATTATATGGATGTACATCTTTATTTATAGTAGGATAAAGCAAGAAAATAATTATGCTAACATCCTTATGAATCAAGATTCTCAATATAAGTAAAAGATAAATACAGAATTGAAGAAGTTAAATAAAAACCTTATAATCCGTCATTTGCATTAGAAATACTAGTTTGGATCCATGTTGTATTTTATCTTTAAAAATGTATGCATAGTTTCTAGCCTTGTTTTAAGAGAATGAAAATTCGAGCTGGGAGACAATATTTGCAAAGCACATATCCAACAATAGACTTGTATCCAGAATGTATAAAGAGCGCTCAAAACTCAGGACTCCTGGGTGGCTCAGTCGGTTGAGTGCAAACTCCTGATTTCAGCTCGGGTCATGATCCCAGGATCAAGCGATGAAGTCAGGCTCCATGCTGAGAAGGCTGAGTGTGAAGCCTGCTTAGGATTGATTGATTGATTGATTGATTCATTCATTCATTCATTCATTCATTCCATTCTCTCTCTCTGTCTCTCCCCCCTTCCCCCTCCCCCTCTGCCTCTCTCACCCGCTAACACTCACTATCTCTCTAAAAAAATAAATACAGGTGCCTGGGTGGTCACTCCGTTAAGTGTCTGACTCTTGATTTCAGCTCAGGTCATGAACTCCAGGTTGGTAGGTTCAAGGCCCATGTTGGGCTTTGTGCTGACAGCACCCAACCTGCTTGGGATCCTTTCTCCCTCTCTCTCTCTGCCCCTCCCTTACTCAAGCTCTCCCTCTCTCTCTCTCTCAAAATAAACTTGAAATACATAATTTCTTGGGCTATATTTTTATTCCTTTGCCATATAATTTTAGTACCTTTACTTGTTTAACACTGTCAATGTGTTTTCATGTTGTAAACAGCATTAATTAAAATGAATGCACCTTTATTTAAATTAAATCAACTGAGCCTACTTTAAGAAGTAAACCCCATCTTAGATGAAAACAGTTATTGAACAGCAATATATTATGCTGCCTTCTGAATTTTTAAAATGTATGAAAAGGAAAGAAAGGTAACTAAGTGAAGCTTGATTGCAGATTTGTCTTTTAAGAAAAACTGGCTGAAAGTCATTTTTAGGTTTAAATAGGGGGGAAAGTACTCTTGCTAATACCATGTAGCACGATCATACCTTACTAGGGTCCTCGATAGTAGAGACTAGAAGAAGAGTTTTAGGTCTACTTGGATAAGGGAGGAATGCGGAAAGAAGCAAGTAGGAAATTTTATAGTAAAGAAAAAGCCCCTAAAGGTTCCTCTGCTGTGCTCCCCCTCCTTGCATTAGAGCTGCCATCCTTTGTGGGAAGGGAAACCCACAGGGAGCAGGTGAACAAGTTGACCAAAATCAGCAAATCCACAGAAACCGATTAGCTTTTACACAGAAAAGACCATTACTTACTTGTACATAGGAGTACCCCCCGCCCCCCCAGCTGAAAAGGTAAAAAGATTCAAATTTGGGATGATGACGAGGTCCTGGAACTGGACAGAGGGGACTGATAGCTGCAAAACATTCAGTGAAGGCGCCAAACGCCACTGAATGGTAGGACACTTTCAAATTGCTAGTGGTTAATTTCATATGAATTTTGTCGTAATTAAAAAAAAAATCTGACTAGGATCTGCTGAGGCTTCCTAAAGGGTCAGAGACTGGAGCTGGCCTGGAGGGAAACTGAAGATCTGAATTTAGACAGAGACAAGAGGGGCGCCTGGGTGGCTTAGTCGGTTAAGCGTCCAACTTCGGCTCAGATCATGATCTCAGGGTTTGTGGGTTCGAGCCCCGTGCTGGGCTCTGTGCTGAGAGCTCAGAGCCTGGAGCCTGCTTGGATTCTGTCTCCCTCTCTCTCTCTCTGCTCCTCCCCTGCTTGCACTCTTGTCTCTCTCAAAAATAAACATTCAAAGAAAAAATTTTTAAAGAGAGAGAGACAAGAGAGGCACCTGCGTGGCTCCATTGGTTGAGTGCCCAACTTCAGCTCAGGTCATGATCTCACCGTTCGTGAGTTCAAGCCCCACATCGGGCTCACTGCTGTCAGCACAGAGCCTGCTTCAGATCCTCTGTCTCCCTCTCTCTGCCCCTCCTCCACTTGTGCTCTCTCAAAAAATTTTTTTGAAAAAATGAAATAAAACAGAGGCCAGAACTAGGGGAGACAGCTCTGATGAGAGTGTATTTCACACTCTGCAACCACAGTAAGAAACAGGTTTTAGTGCAACACAGTTCACACGCATGTTACAGAAACAAAAGTTCATGAAACAATACTTCACTGTTCCCATGCCTCATGCACTAGTCTTTTTATTCTTTTCTTGTCTTTTTTTTTTTTTTTTTTTTTTTTACAACGCTGGTCAGGTTGAAGGGTTTGCCCCTGATGTGGGTTATTTTAAGGCAATGGAATGGACCACTATGATCATAACTAGGAATCTGTAAGCAGAATTTTAGATTGGGGAAAACCCTCCGCCTTGTGAATAAAGTGATTGTTTTACGACTACCTTTGTCACGGAGTTGAATTGAAATCGATTATCTAACATCACATGCTGAAGTCAATATGTACACGAGGTATTACTCATAGTGTGTCCTTCAGCTGTTTTTCATTTACATGGCTGGTAAATTTCCCCAAGAACACGATTTCCTTAGAGATTAGTAAATAGGCTTAGATTAGTCTAGATAAAAATCAGTTTCAAGATATTGCCCACACCCTTTTGTAAGAGAGGCAGAGAGAGTCTGAATTTGTTTCATTCTACAGCTGTGACTTCAAATTACTTTTTTTCTTCCTCTTAAGGAAACAATTGCTTCACTATAAATTAGAAGTGGACTATTTACAACAAACCCTCTTAAGGTGGTGGCAAGATAGCTTCATTAAAAAAAAAAGTGTACTCCTCATTCATTATTCATTAGGGACATGGAGGATCATCTATACAAACATCTGTCCAAAATGCTGTAGAGATTTTCAGCTTTGGCCGGAAAGGTCCCTTTTAACTTTAACATCCTATTATTTCTGACAATATGCCGGATATTCTCTCAGCTCAAGACAAATCATTGTTGGAAAACTATACCGTGGGTCTGGGATTTAGCTGTGACCTTTCCCTAAGGTTTTCAATTAGTTCACATCCAAATAATTTCAAAGATCTCAGTGGCATAAATGCTTATATTTTAGAAATACTTGGCATATTTCAGAGGAAGAAGTACAGGATGCACATTACCCAGCTGTAGGCAGAAATCAATCCACTGCTCAGGAAAGACTACCAGCAGCTAATTAAGGGGAGAAACAAGTTTCTTTTTTAATGTCTAATAAAAGCAGGAAAAGTTAGCTCGCGTTAGAATTTTAAGCCCAAACAGCCAGTAATTATGCTATCTCCAGGAGGCCAAGGTTTTTCTCTTGATAATTTAATTCAGCAAGCAAGGCTCTGCAATTGGAGGTGGAGAGTGATTAAAAATAGGGTGGGGGGCGGATTTGGCTCTACTCACTTTTTGACCATTCCAGGCACCAGAGAACGTCTGGATCTTTTAACAAAGCACAACTTCTTTAATAATCAGGTTTTTGGCAACACAGTCCGTACAGAGGTTAGTTTAACATTTTTTTTTAATGCAGCCACCTGATTTGGACAGACAAGGATGCCCAATATACAAATACTAATTTGTTAAATGACAGCCCAAGGTATCTAATAAGTTTAGTGTCAGTCCCTAATTCACATACACACACACACACACACACACACACACACACACACACACACACACACCCCTCTCCTACTGGTCTGAGGCATAAAGTAAATAATGTTTTTCAAATACACTCAGGCACCTAGAAGCAGACCCACGTGCATTTGGACACTTAGGACAGAGAAGTAGAGAAAGGGTTGTCCTTTTCCAAAAACGGGTTAAAAGACAAGGCAGCAGGCCCTAAATGGCGCCGATCGTGCTAAGCCCCATGTCACAAACTGAAACTTAACTTATAGTTCCGGCTGTCCCAGAAATAGAATCTTAAACCAGCCAATCATGAATCTCCCAATCAGCACTAGTTAGGTAATCTGCCTAAAAATCCCTTGCCAACCCGTAAAAGGAAAATAACTTTATAGTAACCAATTCAATTTTTGCTTAGTATAACGCTCTCCTTCTGCCTATAAATCTGCCTATAAAACATCTTGGTCTTGCTCTGGTGGCTGTTCAGAGCTCTTTTCTATCTGCTCAATTGGATACTGGCCCTTCATGAGTCACTTGAACTTGAAGCCAGTAAGATCTTTACAACAGAGATGAATTGTATCCTTTAACAAATGGTTCTGGGTGGACTGAATATCCCTATGGGGAAAAATACAACCTGGCCCCTACTTCTCTTCTCTTTCTCTCTCTCTCACACACATACACAGACACTCTCTCTCTCTCTCTCTCTCTCAAACACACATATTTATACTAGTTAGATTAGAAATCTAAATGTGAAAGGTAAGGGGCACCTGGGTGGCTCAGTCGGTTAAGTGTCTAACTCTCAGTTTTGGCTCAGGTCATGATCTCCCGGTTTTGAGAGTTCGAGCCCACGTCCGGCTCTGCATGGACAGTGCGGAGCCTCCTTGGGATTCTCTCTCCCTCTCTGACCCTCCTCTGCTCATGCTGTGTCTCTCTCAAGAATAAACAAACATAAAAATAAGTAAATAGGTATATGTGAAAAGGTAAAAACAACAAAATGTCCAATAGGTACCACAGAAATATACCGGGGCGGGGCCTGGATGGCTCAGTCCCTTGAGTGACTTCAGCTCAGGTCATGATCTCCTGGTTTGTGAGTTTGAGCCCCATGTCAGGCTCTGTGCTGATGGCTCAGAGCCTGGAGCTTGCTTCAGATTCTGTGTCTCCCTCTTTCTCTACCCCTCTTCTGCTCATGGCCTGTCTGTCTCTGTCTCTCAAAGATAAACAAACATTTTAAAAAAAGAAGAAAAGTACCATGAACTTGGCAGAAGGAGCAATTTCTTCAAAAGGAAACAAAAATCACTAAAGGAAAAATTCCTCCTCAAAAACACCACTAAGTAAGTGAAAAGGCCAACACAGACTAGAAGATGTTTGCAACACAGATGTCCGACAGAAAGAGTCCTACCTAAAACCTATAGAAGTAAAAAAAAAAAAAAAAGGGGAGGCAACTTGGTGGAAAATGAGATAAGACATAAACAGGCACGACACAAAAGAGAAATGACCAATCAATGTGTAAATCATGCTCAAGTGCATCAGGAATTGGGTTGAGTGCAGAAGGATATCACAGTTCCACTACCCTCGCTGATCAAAATGAGTAAAATGTAAAAAGCCAACAATATCAACTGCCAGTGGATATTTAAAATGGGAGAAGCAAGAACAGTTACAGCAAACTCTTTTTAATAACCCCAAACACACCAAACACCTTCTCAATCCTAAAATGAGTATATGAAGGTCATACTCACACAAGGGAATACTAAAGAGCAATGAGAATGTGCCAGCTACCTCCGCAGCTGGCCCTGTACACAAATCTCCCAAACATAATACGGAGCTTCAAAACACTCAGTCACAAAAGAACACCAGACATTTACAACGATGCGAAGTTCAAAAGCAAACAAAACCTAACTACGGTCCCGGGCAGCCAAGATAGTTACCTCTGGATAGGAGGAAAGGGGGAATGACCGGAAAGGCTGATAGGCAGGGCTGCCATGTAAAACAGAATTTGTTTGGGGGCGCTTGGTAGCTCAGTCGGTTAAGCATCCAACTCAATTTGGGCTCAAGTTATGGTCTCGCGATTGGGGAGTTCGGGCCCCAAAGTGGGCTCTATGCTGACAGCCTAGATCCTGCTTGGGGTTCTCTCTCCCTCTCTCTGCCCCAGCCCTACTCACACACGCTCTCTTTCTCTCAAAACAAATCAACTAAAAACTACATATACATAAGATGTCCAGTTAAATTTGAATTGGAGATAAACAATAATCTTTTTAGTAGAAGGAGGTCCCATGCGGTATTGGGAACATATATTTGAATTTGCTAAATCTGGCAACCGCAGGCAAGGAATACTTTTGGAATACTGGTAATATTTTGTTTCTTGAGGTCTGTTTTGAGATCCCATTATGCATCTTTCTGCATATGTACTGTACTTCACACACACACACAAAAAGGTGATGTGTACTCAGTACTGCCTTGTGTGTTTTAAAATAGCTCATCCAAGCACTGCTTTTCCTCCCCACTCTTAATCACTGCAGGTGGGAGCCGCTATTCTGCAGCAGGACAAGGGGATCAAGTAAAACATCTGTAATCTACAAGTGTTGTGGGGGCCCAAAGCTGTAAGCTCTACTTAACGATTTTTTTTAACGTTTATTTATTTTGAGGGAGAGAGAGAGCACATGAGCAGGGGAGGGGCAGAGAGGGAGAGAGAGGGGAACAGAGAATCCCAAGCAGGCACTGAGCTGGCAGCTGAGAGCCCGATGTGGGGCTCAAACCCACAAACCAGGAGATCGTGACCTGAGCCGAAGTTGGTCACTTAGACTGAGCCACCCAGGTGACTTCGACTCACAATTTTTATCCAAATTGCTCTGACACGGCCTGCTTCTTTACTTCTAGAATTTTCTTTTTCATGCCGTGCCTCTCTGGGGGTCTTTCTGACTCGTGTGGCTGGCTTCATCTCAGCAAGGGGCAGTGCTAGGCCAGCCCCTACCCATCGGCCAAAAAAATGCACAAATCCGTGTTCAACAAGCAAGCTGCTCTCGCCACCTGGACCCGTGGAGATCAGAATCCGGTGGCCGGAGCTCCAAAGTAAACGGAGACTTGAGGGCCAACAGCGTGGAAACAGACACCTCTGAATCCATAAAGTCAAATGCTTCGTTCGGCCCGCTGCCTGCTTTTTAAATTTGTCAGAGGTTTACGAAAACACCTTGAGGGGCTACCTCCGCTTCCCTCCCACCACCTCCTTTCTTCCCGAGACACAAGTGGCAAACCCAAGTGACCTGTGTGACCCGTGTAAAGAAAAGCACGAATCATTTCCCTCCCCCCGCAGCTGTTGTTTAAATCAGGTGCTATTATTATGGGTAAAATGCTTTCGTGCTCAGCGTGTTTTGTGTCGTGGTGCGGTGTCGTTTGACGTTTATCTTGCTTTGAAACGAACGCCTCCGAAATCTAAACAAAGAAAAAAACTCCTCCTAGTTTGGATGCTTCTCTCTGTAAGTGTAGGATCGAACTTTAGAAGCCGGTGGAGTGAACCGTTTCCTACTTGTTTGCATTTCTTTCACACAGAGTATATTAGAGCAGCGACTAGGCACCTAGGCTGTGGAGCCAGGCTGCCTGGAAGAAACCTAGTTTCACACTGACACTGTGTATAGACCTGGCCAGTGAGTGGCTCATCCCTCTGTGCCCCGGTTTCTTCAACTGTAAAACGGGAATACAAACAGTAGCTACGCATCAAATGCCGTGTAGGGCGACAAAGCACAACACCTGCAACACCTTGAACGCTCAAGGATGATTATCACCGTCACGACCACTGGCTACCCTGGCGGGTCCTGCCTCCGCGATACTCTCCGTCGGTACCTAAAGTAGTTACTGCATCCAGGTGCAGATGGAGAGACACGGGGAGGGGGACGCAGAGAGTAAGGGTTTCGCCAGCCTACAAAGTCTGGTTGGAGTTGTGCCCAATCCACAGGTTGAACAGCATAGAAATGGCTGAGTACAGTCCGGGGAGGTGGCCACACATCTGGACCCCAGATGCTGGCCAGGACTTCTGACCTCGGGCGCCCTCACTACTCACATTGCGGTTGAAGTTGTTGCCAGGCAGCAGCGGCAGGGCCATGGCTCTCAGCGCCCAAGGGCTAAGGGGCCGAGAAGAGACTGGCCCGCAAGTAGCGGCTGCGTTGCTCAAACCCTATACGTTGCCTAGAAACGGGAGGCGGCGTCACAGAAGGAGGAGGAGCTGCATGGGGCGGGAGATTAGGGGCGGGTCCGGCGTAGGGGCGGGTCCGGCGTGGGGGCGGGGGAGGGGCGGGGCCAGGCCGGAAGCTCCTTGCGCACTTCTCCTCCCCCGCCCACCCTCACCCACCAGCCGAGAGCAGGTCCCCGGAGGCTTTCCTCTCCACCCGTGCTGTGCACACAAAGACAGACCCCCACCGCTCCCCGCCCCCACCCGCCGCTTTCTCGTTTAACCCCTTTCTAGAGCGTAAGCTCCTCCGACTCTGACCACATTTTTTTTGCCATTTGCTTCTTCGGTTTAGTTCAAACACAGAAGAGTGCAGCACACAATGTGACATCCGTGTGCTCACAGAAATGCGACACCACTTCATGTTACATTTACATCAGCTTTTATTTTGTGGTTAAAACGTTCGAGAAGAATCCAAAGCCACACACCCCACCCTCGCCCCGTGAAAACCCATTCCGTGGTAACCACCATCCCCCAGTCCTTCCCTCCTGCCCTTCCCTCATTTTTATACTTGAGCTTTATCTGTAAGGGGCTCGTTCCTGGTCTAATCAGGGTGGCCAGGGACAGGGGTAGATGGCAAAAGTGCAGTCCCTCTCTTTCCGTCATGCACCCAAAATGTCCAGGCCCAGAGCTTCTTGGAATCCTCTCCCCTTAGATACAGCCAATCCCTCCCCAAGTCCTACCGCTTGGACACATTGCTCTCTCTCAGTCACCACCTCCTCTGGCTCAGTTGAGGCTCCGATATTTCCTGCTCGGTTTTCTTGAAAACAACCACCACCAAAAACAAAACAAAACAAAACAAAACCACCACACCCACTAACTGATCTGGCCTCATAATTGGTGATGCACCTGTTACTTTTCTGCTTCAGTATTCTTCTAGCCTTCCTGCAGCCTTCAGAAGGCAGTGAAACTCCTTAACCCCATCGGAGCCCATGTCTGGGGATCCCTCGCCATATCCCGCATCCCTTTCTTCGCCCCCGCTCCTCTACTCTAGCTCCGAGAAACCACTGGCAGTTTCCAAACCAGGCTCTGCGGTTTCTCCCCTGTGGATTTTGTAAATGTCATTATCTGCGAGAAACACCCTTCCTTCCTCTCTTTCACCTGGGTAACCCCTTCTTATTTTCCAGGACGTGGTTCCGTGTGGGAAAGAGGCATGGGAAGGCTTTGCCGTTTCTGGGAAATACTCCTCCACCTTCTCCACTCCCCCGACTCGATAGGGTCGCAGTCTCATTGTGGCTTCTGTGGTACTGTACTGTAATCATACTCAACTTGACTCTCTTCAAATGCCAAATTACTCCAGGGCAGGAACTCTATATCCTTTTTTATTCGTAGACAATGTTAACCTTTAAAATAAAAGCTATTTTACCGACAAGAATGGGCTTATTCGGGAAAGGCAGAGAATTGCAATTTGGGACATTCTAGCTATGGCGCAACCATAAGGAAGTCCAAAAAAAGAATTGGAATGTTACTGTAGGGGGAAGAAGGAGGAAATTGGGAGGGGTTCTTTTGAACAAAAAGTTCATTGCAGAGAAGGAAGAGTTGGGGTGGGGGGGCGTTAGAGTTTCTCCTTGACTGAGCTGCAGGGGAAGTTGATTTCTTACAAGAGCTAGAGTGTGTATCTTTTCCCTGTTGGAGCCTGTAATTGACCATTCTTTCTGTTGACGTTTCCTCTGTTAAAAGTCTGTAATTGACAGTTCTGCCTGTAATTGACATCCAGGGGTACCAGCCCCCTCTTTCGGCCTCCCAATTCCACTTTACTGAGGGTCCCCCTATTTTTCATGACATGCATCATTGTTTTCTTTACAACATACACTATTGTTTTCTGTTTATAACTCTTATACCATAAATTTCTGCTACCTGCTTTTTCCACCTAAAATTCTGGTTTTGAGATTTGTACATGTTAACACATGTAGATCTATTTTATTCATTTTAAGTGCATCGTATGATTATGCCACAAATTATTAATCCATCTGTTGTCATCTGTTGATGTCATCTGTTAATAACGATTAAGTTACTTTCAGTTTTTTACCAGTTATCAACAATGCTGCAATGAACAGCCCTCTCCTGTTCTTCCGGAGATTATCTAGGCTATGCTAGGCTAAAGGTGGAATTGTTACCACCTCCAGCTTCACTAGATCTGGCTAAATAGTCTCCAGAATTGTTGAGCCAGTTAAGAAAGTTCCTTTTCCCCTTCATTCTTTCGACAATGGGTATTATCCAATTGTATAATTTTAAACACCTATCTGACTATATATTCAATGGCATACCGTTGTTACTGTAGTTCTCCCTAATTAATTCCTGTGCAGTTGGTCATCTTTTCACATGCCTGTTCTCTATTTACATCCTTTGTTAACTTCCTTCTTGGGTCATTTGTAATGTTTAAGGTACATATAATCATAGGCGGAGCAAATGTCATCTCATAATTTACGGGGTTTTTTTATTCCACTTAACAGTGTTCTTTATTGCACACGAATGTGTCATTTTATTTGACTCAAAGAGCTCATTCTTTCCCATTATGGTTTGTACTTTGTGTGAATTCAAAACATCCTATAGAACCAAATTATTCTCCTACATGTTCTTACAAATATTTTTAAATATTTCTTTTTTGTTACTTTTTCAACTGAAACAATATCGACCCAAAAGAACGATTGCAAGAACAGTACAAAGAACTCCTGGTTATCCTTCGCCCAGATTCCCCCAATTGTTTTCCATTTTACCATGGAATGTTTTGTATTATTCCCTCTATATATACAGTTTCTCCCATTTTAGAGTAAATAGCCAACAGCATGTCCCTTTACTCTTGAATACCTTGGTATATATTTCCTAATAACATTCTCTTACATAACTCAAGTACAATAATCAAAATCAGGACATTAGTATTAGTAAAATGCTATTTTCTAAGCTAAAATGCTTACTCATACTGTGTCAATTATCCCAAAAATGTCCCTTTTAGCAAAACAAACAAACAAAAAAAACCCAATTTTTAAAAATCTGGTCCAGAGTCTCACCCAACATCACACATTACTTGTCGCATCTCTTTCTTGTCTTTAATCGGGAACATTTCTACCATCTTTCTTTGTCTTTCCTGACCTTGATATCATTAAAGAAACTAGGCCAGAGACTTGGTAGAATGTTACTCAATTTAGATTTGACCAATGTTTCCTCATGAGTAGGTTTATGGCTTCTTTTTTTTTAATCTTTTAGACATTTTATTTATTCCTGAGAGAGACACAGCGTGAGCAGGGGAGAGTCAGAGAGAGAGGGAGACAGAGAATCAGAAGCAGGCTCCAGACTCTGAGCTAGCTGTCAGTCAGCACAGAGCCCGACGCGGGGCCCGAACCCACGAACCGTGAGATCATGACCGGAGCCGAAGTCGGACGCTTAACCGACTGAGCCACCCAGGTGCCCTGGTTTATGGCTTCTTGAATGGTTTTTTGCTTATGGCTTTTTGACAAAAGAGAAATGCTATGTCCTTCTCATTCATCAAGGAGCAGATACATAATGAGTATTCTAACCATCGACGGCCAGGTTAACTGTGATCACTTGGGTAGGGTGTGTATGCCAAGTTTCTCCACTGTAAAGTTACTATTCTTCCTTTCCAGTTAAGAAGAACCTTGCAAGGAGATACTTTGAGACTATGTAAATACCAAGGTCGTCGTTAAACTACTAGCATCAGTTGTGGATTGTGCCCAAATCATTTATTACCGTGATGCTGCCAAATGGTGACTTCTTAACTCCATCATTCCTTCTGCATATAGTAGCCTGCAATCTAGTCTGAGAAACAACTTTTCCTTCCTCTCCATTTATTTCTTTATTCATTCATTTATATCAGAATGGTCTACAGATTCTCATTTTATTCTGTCGATTATACACTGTAACTTATTATTTTTTTTAACTTTTTTTTTAATGTTTTATTTATTTCTGAGAGAGAGAGAGAGAGAGAGCGTGAGCAGGAGGGAAGGGAGAGGAGGGAGACACAGAGTCTGAAACAGGCTCCAGGCTCTGAGCTGTCAGCACAGAGCCCGACGCGGGCTCGAACCCACAAGCTGGGAGATCATGACCTGAGCTCGTCGGACGCTTAACCGACTGAGCCACCCAGCACCTGTTATTATTTTTTTAAGTTTATTTATTTTTGATAGAGAGCAAGATGGGGAGGAGCACAGAGAGAGAGGGATAGAGGATCCAAAATGTGCTCTGCGCTGACAGCAGAGAGCCCGACGGCAGGGCTCCAACTCAGGAACTGTGAGATCGTGACCCGGGTGGAAGTCCAACGCTTAACCAGCTTAACCCACTGAGCCACTCAGGCACCCCCTATTACTCTTTTTTAGTGCTAAAATTGTCCTACTGTTGGGCAGTGGGAGTCGCTCCAAGGGGACTCCTCTGTCCTTTTGATTGTCCCCACCATTTCTCAAGCACTTCTTTGTGCCCTGTTGTGGTAGGGTCCCCTCCCTAAGGAAAGGGAATAAAAGAAAAAAACCTCAAGGCAACCTTGCTATTCCGGTACTGACAACATCCCTCGTGACCTTGTGCCATGAGACCACTTAACCAGACTTCATGTTTGTGTGTTACCATCTATGGGAGACAAAAAAGTAAAAAATATATTTAAAAAACTACGCCATGTGACATTCGGGGCTCAGTTCTTCGGGTACGAACCCAACTGAGCGGTGCCGGCAGGCATAAAGTTGCTTCCTGGAAAGAAAAGCCTCGGTGTCACGATTTTCTGTACGAGAATCCTGCTACACTGTCACTACAAGATAGTGGAGGTGGCCATAAATACAGGTAGATATAGATACGCACATATAGTCCTATCTCTTTCCATTTCTCTCAATAGATAGATAAAAAATAGATATATTAAAACCCTTGAGTTTATACGGCTACATCCATTTCTAATCAATACAGCACAGGTTCCAATTACCCTCAAAACATTTATTTATTTGCTCATACTAACCCCCCCCGAAGCAGTTGCAGAATATCTAAGTGATGTCACTGTGAAAAACACAAAGCTATCGACTGGAGTTCAACATTGTTCTCAGGGTTCGTTGGTTGGTTTTCTTTAGCTTTCATGGATTTATTCAACATACTGGAACATACATGTTCCAGAATGACTTAGGTTTGATTTCTCCCTCTCCTCCCACACTCCGCCTTGTTTAGAGTGTTGATGTTACTTACGTTACTCATTTGAAAACCAGTCTGGGTCATTCTGTTTCCGTTTGTATTCCTCATCTAGTCTTCTGCTCCCCCTTGTCTATTTCTTTTTTGTTTTTCTTCTTTGGAGGTTGGTTTTCTTTCCCTTTTTCCTTTGATCAGTTTGGCTAGTAGTTTACACGGGTTTTGTTTTGTTTTTTTAAGGTTTTCCCAAAGAACCCGAGTTTTGATTTATTACTTTGACCCACTGTTTTCTATTCCAACCTCCATTCTCTTTCGACTTTTACCTTTATTGTTTTCTTCCTCGTGTTTTCTTTTGGTTCATTTGTTTTTCTCACATTTTACGTTGATATAATTCATTCATTTCCTTTCTTTTATTTTTACTGATGTCAGTGTTTAAGGCTATGAATTTTCCTCTGATCTCTACTTTAAAGGTATCCATGAGTCTCTGATATTTACTGTTTTCATTACTTGTTTGTTTGGGGGCTGTTTTAGGTATTTGTAATATTGGCCTGTTATTTTCCCTTTTACCCAAGAGTTGCTTGACAGAAGATTTTTAAATGTCTACTTGGAAGAGCGTTCTGGGTTTTATTAACTCTGTTTTTATTGCACTGTGATAAACTGTTGATGGTAATATTTTCATTGCATAGAACATATTGATGCTTTCTTTGTGACCTAATACTTGATCAATTGTGACTATTCCACATGCAGTCGAGAAGAAAAGCAACACTCTATTATTAGGTCCTCAAGTTCAGTACAGCTCAGTGAGATCTGCTGTACTGATAATGTTGTTTATTGCTATGCCCTTATTTGTATTTCTGCCACTTGATCCATTCTGCACTAGGAGCGGTGTGTCTCCTCTTGTTTTTTTTTTTTTTTAATTTTTTTTTTTAATGTTTTATTCATTTCTAGGAGAGAGAGAGAGAGAGACAGCGTGAGCAGGGGAAGGTCAGAGAGAGAGGGAGTCACAGACTGAAACAGGCTCCAGGCTCTGAGCTGGCAGTCAGCACAGAGCCCGACGCGGGGCTCGAACCCGCGAACCGCGATATCATGACCTAAGCGAAAGTCGGAC